>CM035438.1:41864399-41999399 GCA_020310875.1 Ceratopteris richardii | reverse complement strand
TTCATTTTCCTCAGTAAAAGCCTTGGTATACCCCCAATATGTTGTAGTGACATGCATACACACACACATATGCATATACACACATATGCATACACACACATAAACACATATACACACACATACATACACACATACACAAATGCACACATATATGATATGCATACACACACATTTACAAATGCACACATATGCATACACACACATACACATATTGGTACTTTCACATATACACATACACATATACATACACACACATACACATATAGGTACTTGCACATGTACACATATACACATACACATGCATTCATATTGGTTGCAGCGTGTTGAGAAATGTTCTATCACACCTGCAACTGTTACAACTGTAGGTACAGAAGCTGAGGACTGTGGAACATTGTGCAGCGTGTTGAGAAATGTTCTATCACACCTGCAACTGTTACAACTGTAGGTACAGAAGCTGAGGCAGAAGGTGTCGCAAATGATGATATTCTACATATTCCTGTTCGTGCTGCGGTTTCTGCTGCACCTACTGCAGAGCAAATTTGTTGGGATGGCAGAGATACCCAGGCACATGCATTGATAGCTTTGTCTATCAAATGAGCCATTATTCCTCACATTTGCTCTTGCAGAATAGCTAAGGATGCTTGGGATACACTTACCACATGGTACTAAGCTAGGAATGAGGCTCGTGCTGCTTACCTCCGAAAACAGTTGGAGAGTGAGCACATGAATGAAGGTGATTCTATGGATAGTTTTCTAACAAAGATCAAAGGCTTGAAGGAACAATTGATTTTTGTTGATGAGGTTATACTAGATAGCTCACTTGTGCAGACCGTTCTGAATGGTCTACCTGATTCATATCAGAGTTTTGTTTCTACTCTTTGGTTAATGATGAAAGGCAATCCAAATGCCTTGTCATTTGAGGACTTAGTCTCTGTTCTATTGTAGGAAGATCATTCCAGGCAGAACAGGTCCATTATGTGTGTTGCAGATCAAGCTTTCTTGACTAGTCAGAAGGACAAAGAAAAATGGAGCTCTTCAACTGGTAAGCAGAAATTTGCAAATGCTGCACATTCGAAGAAGGAAGATAAAGATGAGAAGAAATCAGAAAAGCAGAAATTGTTTTGCATGTACTGTAAAGGGAATGATCATATCATAAAGAATTGTCCAAAACTAGCTACTAAAGAGGCAAAGAAGAAAGAGACATAGCTTGGCACTTCCTTATACATGAGGGCCAGCTCCTTGTTCACCGCATCACTCCCAGGGGGGATTTGTTGATATATTTAGGTAGTGATGTGTGTGAACACACTAGGACCGTTGGGGCACTTTTTTCCCTCTTTAGGACGTTTTTTTCCCTTGGCTTGTATATACGCCTATTGCCCTAATGGGCTACTCATCTTTGTACATTCTCTAGTAATACATTCAGTATTGTGTGTTGTACTCCAAGCTTATTCTTCTTCCTTGTGTTGTTCGCGTGCTTCCGCAGACGTCTGTCTCCAACATATATATGCATGTCTATGTATGTGTATGTGTGTTGTTGCATCATATAAGCCCATAATGGGTAGTTGGTACCATCAAACTTATCCTCAACACCCAACATACCGAATAGATCACTGCTTTCAGCCATGGCCAGTGACTAAAATACCTTGATGCAAAAAATTGACTGTATCTCAAAAAGTTGAATAGAACTTCCCAAACAAATTATGCTACACATGTAGCAGACTTCGAGACGCTTGTACTGGCAAACAAAAACTAGTATATACCTTTGGCACAAAAAGACAAAATAGCCTGCACAAGCGCTGTGATAGTGCATTTGGAGGCGGAAATGAGCTCAAATCGCGATTTCAGCACCACAGAGCGAAGCGATTTTGATCTGGAAAACACGCTGCGTATGCTCAACAAAATACGTGCGATTTTGAGAGTGCAACTGGAGGAGTGTCGACGGCACCCTAGATGAAGCGACGACGTGCTCTGTGTTAGCTCAAGAAATGATTGGTTTGTACGCACTAATGTGTTGCTATTTGGCAGAAGAAGATGTTTGATTACAGGTACTTGAAGAGTGATCAAATGTTTGAAGGAAGGCATTTGCAACTACATGACGACATCATGATCAGAATGAATTGGAAACTTGATACTAATGTTGGTCAACCAATATCAGTTAATATTGGGCAGGAGGACTAATATTTTTCAAGAAGCTGCCGCTGTCCTTGTTTTGCTCAAGGAAGCCACTAAACAAAGGGAATTGCAGAAAGGCGAATTTCTATATGCTGAAGCTGTAAACAGGGGCTTATTGAGCACAACCGTGCTTCTAGGCTATGCCAAACATGGACACTATACAAAGGTTCTTACGTGCTTCAACCAAATGCAGAGAGCAGGTGTGCTTCCTGATGCAACAACATTTACGTGTTTACTGAAAGCTTGTGGTAATCTTAGGGCAGTAGAAAAGGGAAGTGAAGTTCACATTGAAATTGTTAAACATGGGCATCTAAATACAAATCTTGTTCTTGGGAATGCCCTAATAGACATGTATTCTAAGTGTGGTGCCTTGGAAAAGGCACGAATGATTTTCAATGAACTCCCAACACAAAATGTTGTATCTTGGACAACGCTCATTGCAGGATATTGCTGTCATGGTGAGGGTGAGAAAGCTCTTGATCTATTCAAACAAATGAATCATGAGGGTTTGCCACTGGATGCAGTGGTGTGGGGATGCATTCTTAAGGTCTATGGCAGCATAGCAGCAGTTAACGAGGGTAAAGAAATTCATGCAGAGATTGCTAGAAAGGGCTTCCTTAATGAAAATGTTACTATTGGAAGTGCTTTGGTGGACATGTATGCCAAAATTGGGGAACTTGTAGCAGCACAGGAGGTTTTTGATGAGCTTCCAGTGCACAATATTGTTGCCTGGACTGCTCTTATTGCAGGATATGCCCTAGATGGGCAGGGTGAGAGAGTCCACCACTACTTCAAGGAAATAAAATGTGAAGGACTCTTTCCAAATTCAGTAACATTGTTGTGCCTGCTGAAGGCCTGCTCCAATTTTGGAGCAGCTGATAAGGGAAGAATGGTGCATGCAGAAGCCATTCGACAGGGGTATACTGGGGAAGACTACATTTTTGGGAATGTGCTAGTAGATATATATGTGAAATGTGGGTCACTTTTGAATTCCTATCATGTATTCTTTGAACTTCATAAAAGGACAGTTGTTGCATGGACCTCACTGATTGCAGGTTATGGCCAAGTTGGAGAGCATGTTATTGTGTTTTACTTGTTCAACGAAACGATATGAGAAGGTATAGACCCAACTTCGGTCACATTCTTGTGCTCCTGCATTCATGCAGTTCTTTGGGTATTATATGAAGGAGGCTCAAACGTACTTTGAGATTATGAGTAAAGACTATGGGATAACTCCCAGTTTGGATCATTATGCTTGCATGATACACATTTTCAGTCAATAAGGTGAATTTGAAAAGGTTCTATCCCTAATTTGAAAGATGCCGTTATTGAGTAATCATTTGATAGTGTGGTCTGGAGTGTTATTTTCTTGTGGAAAATAGGTCAAGGTGTGGGAGGAGAGGTCCCATCAAAACGAAAAAAGCACTGTTCAGAAAAAACAAAGACAGCAACAGAAAAGGGGGGAGGTTATTCTGTCAGGACACTCTCTCTCTCCATTTTTTTCTGTTTTTTTGCCAGGAACGAGTGGCGGCAGACCTTATCTTTGGCTGTTTCTTCGTTTTTGGGTACAACAAGCTCTGAGGAGGGACTCGAGGGAAAAGGTCGCAGTAGCTGTTTTAATACCGAGAGTTTTTTCTTCGGGGGTCGTGCCTTCTATTGCTATTTTTTGGACTCTCCCGCTCGGCTGGGGGGGGGGCTGCTCTGTATAATTGGGGGAACGAAGCAGCAGCTGCAGGGGGGTTCTGCCATAAAAAAGGGGCTTGAGCTCAAGGCTTGGGCTTCGGAGACACTGGGGGTAGTATATGACAGGCCGCATCGATTCCCATGAGAGGAGATCTGGGGGTAGTATATGACAGGCCGCATCGATTCCCATGAGAGGAGATCTGGGAACCTTTGGGTTACTTCGTAGGAGCTTCTGCGAGTACATGGATCTCTAAACATCTCGCAACTTGCATGGAGTGGGAGGTGCTTTGGAGTAGTTTTGGGCCGGACCTAGCGGGGGCTTGTTTTGGGAGCAGGATGGTGGTTCTAGGTTGATGCCATTGCATGCCGCTCTTTTACCATCAATTTTGTTCATTAACTTCCATGAATAATTGCATCTATTGTAGCAGTAATGTTCAACTGTGTGAAACAAGATGATATTCAGGACTTTTCCCCATATGATGATGGTGAAGGATACAACATTTATTTGGACAAGGGTGTGCACAGGTAGCTACAAAGCATGATATCTGTTGAAGATAGGGATCGAGGTCGAGCTGCTATTGGCATGAACTCCCTTTGATGCCTCTCTTGAGAAGATAAGGTTGCGCTTCAATCTTAATACTGATCCTTGGCGTTTGTCACTCAAGACCCCTGAATTGTAAGAAGACGTTAAGGGTATGCAAGAACACAGGGATTAAAAAGAAGGGGGAGGCTCGCGTTTTCGGGGGCAGCCAGCTCCAAAAGTGGAGGAGCAGAGTTCGGTTGCTGGAGCTGAGGAAGGATAGAGGTGCATCTACTGGGGCCTTTTATTTTGACTTTGTCCAGTTCTTATTGCCCCCGATGGTTTGAGGCATCGATTAGCAGAGAGAAATGTGCAGGTGTTGGAGTGCCCACAGAGAACCTACTGGCCCTGTCCTTCTATGCGTTGAAAGTGCATTGGGTAAGAGAGGATTCCGGGGATCCTGAGGGAGCTTCTATGTGAGGAAGAGCAGCATTCGGGGGAAGGAGAAGTCGACGAGAGAAGTCCACGACCATCCATAGTTGGAAGCAAGTCAGACCTATACTATCTGGTGAATTTCAAGGGATGGCTCACTCGTGGGAACATCCAACTGCTTGAACATCACTCTAGACCATCTGCTGCGCAGGCAATGAGAAGCTAGCAAGCTTCACTTCTGAAAACAGTAAGATTATTTGGGTTTCATTCTGTTGTTGTGTGTACTGTAAGGATTGCGAAAAAAATTTCCACGATAGGATTTAACTTCAGAACACAGTTGCGGAACGATTGTTCACAGAGTCCTTCATAGATTGGCCCAATCCCGTCCTTCTTCCATTGTAATGCAGTGAATGAATCGATATATGTTTTAGGATACTTGTTCGAAACTCTCCGCAATGTCTTTACCCGAATCTCGATTTCAGGCATGAGAGTTTGCATTATGACCATTGCAAATTAGTACAGAGTTCTGGCATGTAGGCGTTCTGAAAGTTTTCTGTGGGTATGTGTGAGTAGCCTTCCTTGTTTGAATTCTTGGTGGTAAAGTTCTCTTGAAATACTCTATTGAAGCATCATTAGCCCCAACTGCATATTGTGGTTGCAGACTGTAAGCGATCTATCATGCACTTGGTAAATACATGGGGTGTCAATCCTCACGACGAGTCATAGCACTGGGTAAAGATGGTGTATTTCCAATATTGGATATGCATTAGGGGGCATGTTCTGAGCTGTGGCGTGTCACCATCCTCATGTGATTACTGTCTTCTTCCATGAGCAGTGGATGCTAGGGATCCCATCAATATTTCCACCTAGTCCCTTGGTTTTTTCGTTGATAAGGGATACCGAACATAACAAGTAATGTCCCGGAAATCTTTTATAATTGCATAATATACGGAATGCCTTGTTCAGGTCACGTTAAGTTGAGGATAATGTTGAGCACATAATATACCCCCAATGAAGGACAAGAAATTGAACTCTAGCTAAGCGTTATATTCTGCTGAATGCAACATGGGCATCATGCTATAGCGGGGTAGAGGGAGGCGTCGAACATGCGAGCAAACATGAGAGGACTCGTCATCTCGTTTCTAATGGCCTCATACTGACCTCCTATATTCTGTATGATGCACCGATGGCGATGTTATAGATGGCTGATAGGGTAGGCTTTTCCATGTGGAATATCGGATTGTTTAAATACATAGAACCAGATGGTTGAAAGCCAAGGAATTCAACACAGGTAACCATGCCTGTGGTATGTTCCCTATTATATTAAGGGCCATGTGAGCGTAAACCAATATTGAAACTGACATTTCATTTGGGTTGGGCCTTACCTAATGGGGAGTGAAAACCCACCAGGTAATTCTTGTCATATTTGTATAATGCACAAGTTGATTGAGTGAGGTGCTGTCAGTTGTGGGTCGCTTATGTAACTCTTTTTTTCGTTTTTTGAATTCTTATCACCTGGTCAGCCTGATAACCTATATTGCAAATGAAGATCCAGGAGGCATGCTTATCAATGAATGACGGTGTGTACTCTATGTTGGAAGACCGCTAATCCCATCTCATAGATAGCTTTGAATGCGCAACACATGACACTCACTCTTAGGATCAAGAGGGGGGACAATCAATGGATCTCTGAGAGTGTGAGTGTATGTGGGTGCAATTGCATGGTATGATAAGTTCGACTTAGTGTGTTTGTGCAAACAAGTGACAAGGTGTGTGTGTAGGGGTAAATTGGAGAGTGAAGAAAGTGGGTGAGAATGCGCGTGTAAGGGTGATGGGAAGCGGGTGAAAAAGGAAGCGAGAGTGAGAAAAAGTAAAGGAAAAGGAGGGCGAGAACGAAAGGAGAACGCGAGGAAGCAAGAAGAGAAATCTCGAAAATTAATTCACAAGTTTGGGTCCCTACTCACGTGCATATAAGTGTTTCCTTCCCCCCTCTTCCACGAGTACATTCGAGGGGAATTAGTGGACTTGGAGTAAGAAAAAGTGACCGAGTGCCAGTAAATTAGGCAACCCATAGGCGTATGTAAGACACTTTCCCTTGGGTAAAGAGACTTAAACATTTTGGTGCGTCTGCCGGGAAAAGCTTGGCACGTCTCTATAAGAGAGTGCCATAGGTTCGCCTAGCGCCACATGTTGCCCGAGCTTGCGGACTCCAGATCTAGTACATGAGTGAGGGGAGCTCATCCTCAGGAGCAACACAAACTCAAAGAGAGGAACGCGCTCAGAGAAGAGCCCTTGAAAGAGAAAGGAGAAGGTGGGAACCGCCAGGTGAGTGGACCTCGATTGGCTCGAAGAAATCAGCCAAAAACGTGTACTCTCGTAGGAGAGTCGCGAATCAGGCGCGGAAGTTTGAAGGAGGGATCGTGAGGCCACGTGCACTAAATTTCTGGGATCGAAGTGATATTGACATCACACCTCTGTTCGAAATGGCTCAACGGATTTCGGTTCATTTGGGGGACTTCACCAAGTTTTCAGGTGCTTGGGACGAAGATCCAGATAGTTTTATCCAACTGTTTGAGGTTACTTGTGAGGCAAATGAGGTAGTTGACCAGGGTGAAAGGTTGAGAATTTTTCCGGCTATTCTCCGTGATGAGGCAGCCAACTGGTATGGGAATCTGACACCACAAGCGCGTGGAACTTATCAGATGCTCAAGGAAGCCTTCTTGGCAAAGTTTCGACGACAAGGCTTCCAAGATAGATTGGCCCAACAAATGGATTATTTGCGACAGGGAGTCGATGAGAGCATCGATAACTACATTCAGAGAATGGAAATGTTGGTAAGAAAGATGGGCGTGAATGCCCCAAACGATGAGACATTGAAAAGAAGATTCATTTCGAGATTGAGAGATCCTATAGCACAGCAGCATATCAGCCTGACAAGACCTGCAACTTTAATGGATGCTAAGGAACAAGCAAGGCTTTGGGAGGAAGTACAATTATGTCAACAGAGGAAGATGGAACTCTTATACGAGCCAATGGGAGGCCCAGGTAACATACCAATGAAAAATCCTGGCCAAGAAAATCCCGTATTGACAACCCCAGCTTTTGTAGCTGCCACTAGCACGCCAGGCGAGGTAAAGCCGGCGCTAACTGAAGAGCGAATATTGGAGTTGGTCACACAAGCTATAAAAGCTGCCACAATGACCCAGGAAACATACACAGTAAAACCCGAGGTAACTACAAACCCGAATCAAGTGTTTAGATCAAATACATGGTGTGAAAAGTGCCATGGTTACGGCCATTTGGCTTCAGAATGCCCTACAGTCTCAAGGGTATTTACAGATAGGTCGCCACCTAGAATGCGTTGCACTTTTTGTGGCAGGACTAATCACACTGAGGATAGATGTTATAACAAGAGAGCCTATGAGGAGCGGACCATGAAATCGGGAGATACAAGAGAAAGATCCTACACCGGATTGCCCGCTCAAAGTGTCCCACCTACATCTCGTTGGGAAAACAGACCGACTTATGGATATGGTGCTCAGGGTCAAGGAGGAGACTATCCGAGAGGAGCTGCACGTGATCAAATAAGAGATGGTCCAATCCAGTGTTGGAGGTGCCATGGCTTTGGCCATACACAATCTAGATGCCCAAACGAAAAGAAACCAATTGATTATACCCCACTATGTAGGTACTGTAGTGGAGAGGGCCACTTTGATGAAGATTGTCCAAAACAAAGAGCTTCCACTGGCAAGGAAAAAGAACCAGTAGGGTCCTCGAATTATGTTGATACTCAAATGCATTCCACATCGAGAGCTCAAGAGCAAGTTCCTACGATCGGAGTAGTGTTCAAGACACCGAACCCTCAAGAAGGCTCTAGTTCGTCAATGCACTTTGTGGATGCTTACGAGGCCAAGAAACCACATAAAGAGCTAACTGTGGCAGTAGTCACAAGAACTCAAGAGTATTTGAAGAAAAATCCAGAAGGTGAACACAGAAAAGCAAGCCAAGAGAAGATAGCTGAACATGGAGAGGTAGAAAACCAAGTTGGAGGATTTGCTGAGCAGCAAGAGTTTGAGGATGGGGAAGAGATAGAGATTCTTCCACCAGTGACCAAGGAGTTTGTGCCAGGCATAGCACCATTCCCTGAAAGATTGAAGGCTCCAAAATGTAGGAAGGAAAGACAAAGTTTGGAAGAAGTGGATATTGTAAAGTTGCTCGCTGACACGGAAGTCACGCTAGACATTGGCACATTGCTAAAATGTTCACCTGCTTATAGGAAACAATTCTACAATGAATATATTAAGAAGCCGAGGAAAGCTCGAGATAAAAAGAGACAAGATAAAGATGTCCACGGGATGCAAATTGATTCGAACGCTCCAGCTGTGACAGTCGAGATTAAAGGGTATGCGGTCCCTGGTGCTAAGTTAGATTGTGGAGCCGCATCAACTTAATGACCGAGTTCATGATGAAAGCTTTGGGCCTCAACCACATGGAAGAAACTCCGATGTCCTTGAGAATGGCAGATCAAAGACAAGTGAAGCCTGCGGGTCTTTTAAAGAATGTAAGCACAGTTGTGGGCGGTCTAGAATTTAAAGTTGATTATCTGGTAGTAAGACCAAGGACCTCAGAGGCTACCTTCTCGATCTTACTTGGATGGCCATGGCTGGTGCAAGCCGAATGTGTGCACGATTGGCACACATGATTTATCACAATTGGACCAAAGGTTGATCGAATACAACTTCAAGTGTCTCCAAACTTGACCGGCAAGAAATCGACAACAGCTGAGGAAAGGGAGCAAAAAGCAAAGGAAAAGGTTAGACAAGAAATGGCGCGCATAAGATTTGCCCTGCGCACGGAGACTTCCAAGGACCTTTCACAGGATGGATTTAATCTGCAATTGGCCAACCTCCAACATGCGAAAGTGGGCGAGTACAAAGATCCATTATGTTACAAGGATGACTCAGACCAGGAGTTGTTGGGATGGTTGACACATAGAAGTGAATTTGAGTGCTACATGTTGAGTATAGATGCAAAGGAAAATAAAGCTACTCAATTCCTGGAGAAGGGAACTTCAAAAGAAGAGTTGAAACTGAAGTTAGCTCCGACAATGGAAGTACAACAGTTGAGAGAAAGGGTCAGAATGCTAGAAGAAGAGCTTCTAAGGAGAAGTCGACAATCAGACAAAGAAGCGGAAAGTAAAACTAAAGTGTCGGAAGCCATTGCAAAAGCTGAACTAAAGAAATTGGGTACGGTTGAAAAAGGACAAAACAATGATTTACTGGCCAACCATGCACGCGTGATCGGAGAGCACGTTCCAATCACAACGTCTTCAAGGAATAGGGAATATTCGCGAGAAACTCAGGTGGAAAAATGGGAAGTTTTTCCAGAAAAGTTCTTGAGCGTGGGGTCAGAGCTACCAGAGGGAGTACGAGATTGTATTAAAATGACACTCAAAAATTTTGGCAAGGCCTTTGCATGGTCATACAGTGATTTGAGAGGAATTGATCCCCGAATCTGCCAACATTATATATACTTGGAAGAAGGCACACGACCAATATGTCAACGACTTAGGCGGACAAATCCAGTCTACTCGGAATTGATCAAGTTGGAATTGACTAAATTATTGGAAGCAGGATTCATATATCCCATCGCATCCAGTGAATGGGTATCACCAATTGTAGTTGTTCCGAAGAAAAATAAGAAAATCCGTATTTGCATATATTATCGAAAGCTGAACGAGCGCACGAAGAAGGATCATTTCCCCTTGCCCTTTACTGATCAAATCTTGGACAGAGTAGCTGGCCATAAATTGTACTCATTTTTGGATGGTTTTAGTGGGTACAACCAGATCCAAATCCATGAGGAGGATCAATCAAAAACTACTTTCACCACAGAATGGGGTAAGTATGCATATCGTGTGATGCCATTTGGATTATGCAATGCACCGACCACATTCCAAAGGGCAATGATAGCTGCATATCAAGACTATTTGCAGGATTGGATGGAGATATTCCTCGATGATTTTGCAATCAGGGGCAATGATGAAAACATGATGGAGAGGATCGAAGCTATTTTAAGAAGAAGCATCGAAAAAGGCATCGCATTAAATCGTGAAAAGAGTACATTTGGAGTACAAAGAGGATTGCTTTTGGGACATGTTATTTCCAAAAAAGGGATCGCGGTTGACGAGGATAAAGTGGAAAAAATCGGACAACTTCCACCTCCTCAAAACTTGCAGCAACTCAGAGGATTCTTGGGGCATGCTAATTATTACCGACGATTTATATTAAATTTTGCATCCATAGCGGCACCACTGACGAATCTTTTGAGGAAGGACCAACAATACCAATGGACTGAAGAGTGTCAAGTCGCATTCGACTCGATCAAAGAGAGATTGATAAATGCACCGATTTTGGTAGCACCCGACTGGACGAAAGAATTCCATGTGCATACCGACGCTTCTCATACTGCGGTTGGAGCAGTACTATGCCAAGTCGATGAAAAGAAATTGGACCACCCGATTTATTATGCAAGTCGCAACTTAAATAGCACTGAGAGGAACTACACGACTACAGAGAAGGAATGCCTCTCGATGATCTTTGCGGTAAACAAGTATCGGCATTACTTGATGGGAAAACATTTCACGTTTTATGTGGATCATGAAGCCCTTAAGTATATCATCAATAAACCCGAGCTATCAGGGCGATTGATGAGGTGGATGCTACTCCTCCAAGAATTTCAGTTCACAGTGGTAACCAGACCAGGCAAAGCGCATATATTGGCCGACCATTTATCTCGAATTGTTAATGAGGAGCCAATCTCTGGTGTGCCCAATGATGCTCCTAATGGGCATCTATTCCAGGTTGATGCTAAAGTACCTTGGTATGCCGACTTGGTGAATTTCTTATGCACCACTGAATATCCGCCAGGAGCAAGCAAGAGAGAGAAGCAAAAACTGTTAGCATTGGCAAAGCATCATAGCATCATTGGTGGGCAACTCTATCGGTATTTTGTACATGAAAGCCTTTATCGGAGATGTCTCGAGGAAGAAGAAGCAGCCCTAGTTTTGAGGGCATTGCATGACGAACCCTGCGGTGGGCACTTTGCTGGTGAATTGACGACAAGGAAGATTTTATTGGCTGGGTATTGGTGGCCAACGTTGTTCAAAGACTCGCACACATACTGTAAGAAATGCGACAAATGCCAACGAATGGGCAAACCCACATTAGCACATGCTGCTCCTCTCACACCGGTGCTTGCTCTTAAGCCCTTTGAGAAATGGGGAATTGATTTTGTGGGGCCTATTGATCCTCCCTCAAGACGTCGGTCTAATAGGTATATTTTGGTCTGCACAGACTATGTTACCAAGTGGGTAGAAGCCAAAGCTCTGAAGACTGACCGAGTTGTTGATGTAGCTAAATTTTTGTATGAACAAATTATCACTCGATTCGGATGCCCGTTGGAGATAGTGAGTGATAGAGGAACACATTTTGTCAACGAATTGATCGAGGAGTTAATGGAATTATATAAGATTAAACATAGAAAAAGCACTCCATATTACCCGAGAGCGAATGGACAAGTGGAGGTCACCAACAAAGTTCTTGAACAGATTCTAACAAAGACAGTAGCTGTGCATAGGAGAGACTGGGATGAGAGACTTTTGGAAGCCTTGTGGGCATATCAAACATCCTACCGAGTGACGACTAAGAGCACTCCGTTCTCTCTAGTATATGGCGAGGAAGCCATCTTTCCCATCGAAAAAGAAGTGCCGACATTAAGAGTGGCCATCGAGGCTAGGCTGGGAGAGGAAGAGTCATTAAAGGAGAGGTACGTACAACTGGTCAAGCTAGAAGAAAAGAGACTTATTGCACAGCAAAGTCTAGAAGCTATTCAGA
The DNA here is from genome assembly GCA_020310875.1 of Ceratopteris richardii. Classification (NCBI taxonomy): domain Eukaryota; kingdom Viridiplantae; phylum Streptophyta; class Polypodiopsida; order Polypodiales; family Pteridaceae; genus Ceratopteris; species Ceratopteris richardii. The sequence continues at coordinate 41,986,697 of CM035438.1, read as the reverse complement.
GAAGACGTAAAGAGAGGCATGATAAGAATCTCAAGACCTATGCGATTCAAGAAGGGGATTTGGTACTAGTCTATGATAGTAAATATTATAAATTCCCGGGGAAGTTACAGACAAGATGGGCAGGACCGTTTAAGGTGGTGGAACTCAATTCCAATGGTTCCATGCAAATTCAAGATTTAGGAGAAGAATGTGCTCTCGTGAAGGCTAACGCGCTTCAAGTTAAACCATATTTCAAGTGATATTAACACGGGAGAAGCCAGATAACATCCAACGGAAGGACATAGTAGACTCCTTGTACATACATATATAGTTATATATATATATATATATATGTGCATATGTTAGTTATGATTTTTGTTGTCATAAATATTATCCCTTGCTAGCCCAGGAATTTTGGACTTCTAATTATTTTTTGTGTATGCAGAGACTGTTAGGAGTTAAGTAACAAAATGGCGGATCAAATAACGCAACTCTACTTGTACGAGCTAAGGATATATTTCTCGGACCAAACATTCGCCAGCATGGACATAGATGTCGACGACTTTGAGACGGAATATGATGTGGAGGAAGCGCATTGGCTGGTATGCTTTATAAACCAGGGTTTGGATGTTGCATTTTATATTGAGTGTTTTGAGGAATACCTGACCCGACATGTAGGATGGGCGGGAGATCGATATTACTATTTTGATCCTTCTAGGGAAATGCCTAACGAAGAAAATGATATCACTTGGGCTTGTGCAGATGTGTTAACGATAGGAAGTGATGACGGAGCTCCTGAAGTTGAGCCTGACTCGCCCTAGGGAAGTCGTTGGGATGCGAGTACGATGTGAGGCTACATGAGACATCCCGGAGACCCACATTCTAGATCGTCTAAGGATAGGTACAGGAGGGACTAAGGCATAGCTGGTCGTAGTTACCTAGTGAAAAGTCAAATCGATGAATACATATGTAGTGTCTGTAATTGAGAGAATGGAGTGAAGAGGTGGTTGATCTGTCAAAGGCTAGAGTGTATATGTTTGCATGCATGTGTGGGAAAGTGGGGAAAATCCCTTTCTTCCTCTCCTTAATTCTCAGGACTTGGGTAAATTAATTAACTATGAAAAAAAAAAAAAAAAGAAAGGAAAAGAAAAAATTTGTGTTGCTGTGATCGTACCAATGCGCTATGGTGGGCTAGTAGGTGGGTGGATTTATCCTAGCCGGGTGGTTAGGACCACGAGCCGCAGCTAGTTTCGCCATAGGCTTGGGATGTATATGTTTATGTCTTAGCTACGCGCCATAACGGGTTGGTAGGTAGGTGGAGCCATCGTGGCTGCATAGTCACGACCACGAGTCGTATCCAGCTTCGTTATGGGCTAGCTGATATATGTTATGTGTTATCATTGTGTGTTTGTGTGTTGTGCGCTGCATTGCATTGGTAGATGGGTGGAATCAACCTGATCGGGTGGTCAGGTCCATGAATCGCATCCAGTGACAATGTAGGCCAACGTGTGAATATAAATAAAATCTACCTTAAAGTTGTTTCCCACTCCTGAGGGGGAGAGAGAGAGAGGAGAGAGCGATGATCGCCTGGAAGGGAACGTTATTTGCTTGTGTGATTGGTATGTGTTGGCTTGTGACAGATCAGCTCACTTTGAATCACTTTGAATCAACATTCTTGAAGGCGCGGAGACTCTATATGTACTTATGGATGAGGCTTTAGCGAGGTAATGCAACGGGGTTGCTTTATAACTTGTGTGCTCTATCCGAGGGTTTTCCAGTGTGTGGGACACTCTAGGGTTTTTTATGTAGGTCTTGACTTGTACTCGAGTCTCGATGGCTTTTGTGGGACGACGATGGGGATTCTTCAAGAGTGTCTAGTCATGGAATGATGGTACATAGCGAATAGTAGGTCAATAAAAGGGGTATGCATTTTGGGTATGTTGCATCTCCTGTTGAATTCATTTCAGTTGTTGTTGTTCATTTCGGTATTTCCATTTCTGTGTTTCCTCAATGATAGTTGAATGTGTAAAACATGGAAAGGTATGCATGTGTTATTTTGGTTGATACTATTTTCATAGTGGAATGCATGAGCAATTTGATGCATGTGGGAATTGGAGTTGCATAAATGTGTAGTGGATCATTTTGAAAGTGAGTGATTTGTATGTATTCATGAGTGATTTTTTTAGCACTAATAGCTTCAATGAGTGCAGGTCCACTTGGAATAATGGCTCGATAAAAAGGTATGCAAACAAGTTGCAAACTGATATGGTTATGGCTGTTTGGATTGTATTGTAGTAGGAATGGCTCGTCGAGGACGACTTCGCAAATAAGAAGAGGGGAGTATGTTAGCTCAAGAAATGATTGGTTTGTACGCACTAATGTGTTGCTATTTGGCAGAAGAAGATGTTTGATTACAGGTACTTGAAGAGTGATCAAATGTTTGAAGGAAGGCATTTGCAACTACATGACGACATCATGATCAGAATGAATTGGAAACTTGATACTACTGTTGGTCAACCAATATCAGTTAATATTGGGCAGAAGGACTAATATTTTTCAAGAAGCTGCCGCTGTCCTTGTTTTGCTCAAGGAAGCCACTGAACAAAGGGAATTGCAGAAAGGCGAATTTCTATATGCTGAAGCTGTAAACAGGGGCTTATTGAGCACAACCGTGCTTCTAGGCTATGCCAAACATGGACACTATACAAAGGTTCTTACGTGCTTCAACCAAATGCAGAGAGCAGGTGTGCTTCCTGATGCAACAACATTTACGTGTTTACTGAAAGCTTGTGGTAATCTTAGGGCAGTAGAAAAGGGAAGTGAAGTTCACATTGAAATTGTTAAACATGGGCATCTAAATACAAATCTTGTTCTTGGGAATGCCCTAATAGACATGTATTCTAAGTGTGGTGCCTTGGAAAAGGCACGAATGATTTTCAATGACTCCCAACACAAAATGTTGTATCTTGGACAACGCTCATTGCAGGATATTGCTGTCATGGTGAGGGTGAGAAAGCTCTTGATCTATTCAAACAAATGAATCATGAGGGTTTGCCACTGGATGCAGTGGTGTGGGGATGCATTCTTAAGGTCTATGGCAGCATAGCAGCAGTTAACGAGAGTAAAGAAATTCATGCAGAGATTGCTAGAAAGGGCTTCCTTAATGAAAATGTTACTATTGGAAGTGCTTTGGTGGACATGTATGCCAAAATTGGGGAACTTGTAGCAGCACACGAGGTTTTTGATGAGCTTCCAGTGCACAATATTGTTGCCTGGACTGCTCTTATTGCAGGATATGCCCTAGATGGGCAGGGTGAGAGAGCCCACCACTGCTTCAAGGAAATAAAATGTGAAGGACTCTTTCCAAATTCAGTAACATTGTTGTGCCTGCTGAAGGCCTGCTCCAATTTTGGAGCAGCTGATAAGGGAAGAATGGTGCGGCTCGCGTTTTCGGGGGCAGCCAGCTCCAAAAGTGGAGGAGCAGAGTTCGGTTGCTGGAGCTGAGGAAGGATAGAGGTGCATCTACTGGGGCCTTTTATTTTGACTCTGTCCAGTTCTTATTGCCCCCGATGGTTTGAGGAATCGATTAGCAGAGAGAAATGTGCGGGTGTTGGAGTGCCCACAGAGAACCTACTGGCCCTGTCCTTCTATGCGTTGAAAGTGCATTGGGTAAGAGAGGACTCCGGGGATCCTAAGGGAGCTTCTATGTGAGGAAGAGCAGCATTCGGGGGAAGGAGAAGTCGACGAGAGAAGTCCAGGACCATCCATAGTTGGAAGCAAGTCAGACCTATACTATCTGGTGAATTTCAAGGGATGGCTCACTGGCGGGAACATCCAACTACTTGAACATCACTCTGGACCATCTGTTGCATAGGCAATGAGAAGCTAGCGAGCTTCACTTCTGAAAACAGTAAGATCATTTGGGTTGCATTCTGTTGTTGTGTGTACTGTAAGGATTGCGAAAAAAAATTCCACGATAGGATTTAACTTCAGAACACAGTTGCGGAACGATTGTTGACAGAGTCCTTCATAGATCGGCCCAATCCCATCCTTCTTCCATTGTAATGCAGTGAATGAATCGATATATGTTATTAGGATACTTGTTCGAAACTCTTAGCAATGTCTTTACCCGAATTTCGATTTCAGGCATGAGAGTTTGCATTATGACCATTGCAAATTAGTACAGAGTTCTGGCATGTAGGCGTTCTGAAAGTTTTCAGTGGGTATGTGTGAGTAGCCTTCCTTGTTTGAATTCTTGGTGGTAAAGTTTTCTTGAAATACTCTATTGAAGCATCATTAGCCCCAACTGCATATTGTGGTTGCAGACTGTAAGCGATCTATCATGCACTTGGTAAATACATGGGGTGTCAATCCTCACGACGAGTCATAGCACTGGGTAAAGATGGTGTATTTCCAATATTGGATATGCATTAGGGGGCATGTTCTGAGCTTTGGCATGTCACCATCCTCATGTGATTACTGTCTTCTTCCATGAGCAGTGGATGCTAGGGATCCCACCAATATTTCCACCCAGTCCCTCGGTTTTTTCGTTGATAAGGGATACCGAACATAACAAGTAATGTCCCGGAAATCTTTTATAATTGCATAATATATGGAATGCCTTGTTCAGGTCACATTAAGTTGAGGATAATGTTGAGCACATAATATACCCCCTATGAAGGACAAGAAATTGAACTCTAGCTAAGCATTATATTCTGCTAAATGCAACATGGGCATCATGCTATAGCGGGGTAGAGGGAGGCGTCGAACATGCGAGCAAACATGAGAGGACTCGTCATCTCGTTTCTAATGGCCTCATACTGACCTCCTATATTCTGTATGATGCACCGATGGCGATGTTATAGATGGCTGATAGGGTAGGCTTTTCCATGTGGAATATCGGATTGTTTAAATACATAGAACCAGATGGTTGAAAGCCAAGGAATTCAACACAGGTAACCATGCCTGTGGTATGTTCCCTATTATATTAAGGGCCATGTGAGCGTAAACCAATATTGAAACTGACATTTCATTTGGGTTGGGCCTTACCTAATGGGGAGTGAAAACCCACCAGGTAATTCTTGTCATATTTGTATAATGCACAAGTTGATTGAGTGAGGTGCTGTCAGTTGTGGGTCGCTTATGTAACTCTTTTTGTCGTTTTTTGAATTCTCATCACTTGGTCAGCCTGATAACCTATATTGCAAATGAAGATCTAGGAGGCATGCTTATCAATGAATGACGGTGTGTACTCTATGTTGGAAGACCGCTAATCCCATCTCATAGATAGCTCTGAATGCGCAACACATGACACTCACTCTTAGGATCAAGAGGGGGGACAATCAATGGATCTCTGAGAGTGTGAGTGTATGTGGGTGCAATTGCATGGTATGATAAGTTCGACTTAGTGTGTTTGTGCAAACAAGTGACAAGGTGTGTGTGTAGGGGTAAATTGGAGAGTGAAGAAAGTGGGTGAGAATGCGCGTGTAAGGGTGATGGGAAGCGGGTGAAAAAGGAAGCGAGAGTGAGAAAAAGTAAAGGAAAAGGAGGGCGAGAACGAAAGGAGAACGCGAGGAAGCAAGAAGAGAAATCTCGAAAATTAATTCACAAGTTTGGGTCCCTACTCACGTGCATATAAGTGTTTTCGTCCCCCCTCTTCCACGAGTACATTCGAGGGGAATTAGTGGACTTAGAGTAAGAAAAAGTGACCGAGTGCCAGTAAATTAGGCAACCCATAGGCGTATGTAAGACACTTTCCCTTGGGTAAAGAGACTTAAACACTCTGATACCAATTTTTGGAGATAGACATCTATGGAAGCATGCGAACAGCACAAGGAAGAAGAATAAGCTTGGAGCACAACACACAATACTTAATGTATTACTAGAGAATGTACAAAGATGAGTAGCCCATTAGGACCACCAGGGGAAAAAAGTGCCCCGGTGGTCCTAGTGTGTTCACACACATCACTACCTAAATATATCAACAAAAGATACACATACACATACATACACACATATAAACACACACATACACTCACATGCATACATACACTCATATGCATACATACACACACATGCATATGCATACATACATACACACATGCATACACACACATATATGCACATATACACTCACATACACTCACATGCATACATACACACACATGCATAGATACATAGACATGCATACACACATGCACATGTATACATACATACGTATACACACATACACATATATAGACACATACATAAATGCACACATATGCGTACACACTCATACACATATAGATACTTGCACATATACCTACACACAGATAGACACACACTCACATTCACATAAAAAGTGAATTTTCGTTTTACCTATTTGCATCTCTTTTTTCGTGAGTATCCAAGGAGGAGGTGCATAAGTCAATTTCTATCAAAACTTGGCCATAACAAGTCCCTCTTGATGCTATTATATCAACAAGTCAATTTTTGTCTCTGAACAAGTTCCTCTTGATGCTATTGTCTATCTCATCAAGGTGAATGCATGGCATCTAGGACAATGCATATCAGCTAACAGAAGGTTGTTGTTGTATCAATACAATAAAACTTCGTAAAGACGGTCTATGGATCTGTGAAATATATCATCTCGTATATCGAGAGCTCAAAACAAAGATGAAGTCAAACTTTGTACCAAGCTTTAAGCATCAACAAGCTTTCTTGGAGGGACCCGATGATGATACTTAGATACCATATGTTGTGCTTCCTAAGAGGAGTGGATCACATGATGGATCATACGAGGAACAACAAAGGGTGCATTAGTGCATTTTAGAAAGCATTGAGATTCACAAGAGAAAGGTGGATGAATGCTTTTAAAATTTGAGTAGGGGTGAGGAAGAACATGTTGGGCCTATTGATATGAAGAAGAAAGAGGTGGATGAGATTGTACAACTTGAAGAGACAATAGAGTCATTACTGATGAAAGCTATAGATTTATATGGAGTTAACATGTCAAATAGATTCGACGTGTTAACTTCATGTAAATCCTAAGCTTGCACCCACAATGAATCTATTTCCCCTTCAAGTTGTACAATCTCATCCGCCTCTTTCTTCTACATATATGAAAAGGATGGAATCCATATAATTTGGTGGAATTTTAAACACTAATGGAAAGTGTGAAAAATAAATTCTCAAAGGATAATGAAGAAATATGCACAAACTAAGTTCAAGAGAGGAAGGAGATCCACACATCTGAAGCCTAAAAAAGAATTAAAGTCAAGTATGGTCAAACATTCTATAGGAAGAACTCAAAACTATGTACCTTCATATTTTGTTTCAAATTCAGCTTTAGGTACTACCAATCTCTCTCTCTCTCTCTCTCTTTCTCTCTCTCTCTCTCTCTCTCTCTCACACACACACACACACACACACTTTGTGCAAATCAATTCCAAAGTTTACTTCTTTTGTTGAAATTTATCCCCTTTGAATCCATAGAGGCTACTTTTCTAGAATTATACATGCATGATAGGTTACAACTTATGATGTATATGATTGTGGATAGGATTTTTTGTATAAGTGTCCTAATGTGCACAACTGCAAAGCATTGGAGAGATGTAGAGATATTGTACCCATAATAGAAGACATTTGTGCGTTACATATACTGAATTCAATGAAGTGCATGGCCTTGTGATCAAGGCTTTTATCCAAAGCTATTGAATCAAGACCATGTACCTGGGAATGAGTGGAGGATCACCAAAGCAATAGACATCTTGCCAAAAAAACAATGCACTATGTGGGGAAATCTCATTAGAACAAATTATATTACTATGATGGTCAAGCATATTTGCAAGCATGTTTACCACATCCTCTACTTTGCCACCCTAACTTTGATGGTAACAACTTGCAGTGCTCCGAACTACCCCCATACATTATTGCTTTATGTTGCAACAACTAAGTGCAAGAAATACACTTATTAGATAACCTATTTATTGTAGAATTTAGAATAGCGATTGTTTTTATTAGTATACTATATTGATTAGCATAATTGAAATTCTAGTGAGCATAATATATATGTTAATTAGCATAAATTTAGTGCTAATAAGGACAAAAGATATGCTACTTGTAGAACCTTTTTACTAGATGCCATATTTGAGGTGTTATTTAGCACATTTGTTGTGATAATTAATCTAGTGCCTTAGCATAGTGTTAATTAGCATAGCTAGATATGTAAATTATTATAGATCCTTATTAGCTAGTATAATTATTGCCCTAGTTATCATATTCGCGTTCCTAATTCTCATAATGACTATGTGAGCTAGCATACGCATTGTGCTAGTTAGCATATTGTCTTTTCTAGATAGCATACAAATTGCCCTTATGATAGCTAGCATATTTTCTTTTCTAGCTAGCATACTAGTTGTGCTAATTAGCATAGAGCTTTTGTCAGCTATCATATTGATTGTGTTAGTTAGCATACTAATTGTGCTAATTAAAATAGAACTTGTGTTACCTACATACAAATTGTGTTAGTTAGCATACTCGTTGTGCTAATTAGCATGGAGCTTTTGTTTGTAAGAAATAATAGCACAACAGAATAGACCAATAGACAGAGTTGAGAAGAAATGAAGACAAAGAGAGACACAAAATAAGAGATAGAGAACTCAAATTCTCAGATTGCCAAGAGTAATGCAACTACAAAGATGATGTTGTCCACTTGCATGCTCCCAATGTGGAGCCTAGATGGTGACCTAGACAGACTCTTTATGAAGGGCTTACTAGTGCACAATGTTTGTTACTTTTAGTGTCCATGTGAAAGGCCAAATGGCAACCGAACACTTTTGTATATGTTCGTTAATAAAACATATAGTGGTGTGGTCAGCCACAGACTGTAAGTTTGACTGCATTTGTAATAGCTAAGAAGTCTATGTTCGTGCTCCCTGTGTACTATGTTTTCCTATGTATTTTGCAGCCTCTATGCCCACCCACCCAAGGCTTTCTCCAAGGCTTATGACTAAGGCAGTGAACAAGGCATAGATCTTAGCATACCTTGTCATCCAAGTCACTCAAGTCATCGTTGGAACCATTCATGATGCGCGAGGGAGGACCTCAATGATCAAGGAAGACGGAGGTTGTTGGTACTTCCCGAGAGGTCACCGATCCCAATATTGTTCCCTCTAGAGCTCCCTTAATCGTGGCAATCTCTTGCCTCTAAGCTACACTCTTGTGGTGATTGAAGAAGAGGAAAGACTAAGTTTCACATTATCTTCAACAAGTTTTGGGCCCTCAAAACTTCATTCTTTGCTTTCACAACCTATTTTTGAAGCATTTTTGGGGTGATTTTTGGAGCCATTTTGGAGTACTTTCATGCATAGTTCTCTCCAAAGAGGTCCAAGAACATCAAGAAGAGTGTTCTTTGTACTTCTTTGAAAATGAATTTTCACCTTTTGGGCTGTGTTTTCAACCACATTAGTTAATCTATAGGCTTCTTGAAAGGTTTTAGTTGTGGTGGAAGTAGACGTCGCAAGTCTATGCAGGTTTTTGAGCCTAAAAAACAGAGTTGACAGACATTTGCATGTGTTCTTGGCCAATATTTGGGTAGTCAATTCAGCTTTTCAGTGCCATTCTATAGCATATATTGAGCACAGACACACTATGTAGAATTCTATGGATATCGCTTATGTACGCCCATGTGGTCATTGATATAGCGATTACGTTTTTGCATAAAGCCTTTTATGTTTGACAAAGAGGTCATGGTGAGGTTTTTGTAACTGGGGGACACCCGGATGTTCGGGTCTTTTTGATGATGCACGTGGAAGACTACCCAATATCACCATATGAGTTGTATGATAGTTGTTCATAGGTTTTCAATAAGCCTAGTTGGATTCTTTTGGGTAACTGATTATATGCAGTGGAGTTAGTGATTCACTATGCAGGTAAACATGTTAGTACTTTTAGTTCTATGAGATTTTGACACTAATTATATGCTCATTTTGCACAGGATACTCTGGCAAAAATTTCTTAGATTTTTTGGTTTTGTCAACTATAAAGTGGTCGATTTACTCCTTGACACACATTGGTGTGAGCACATTTATTCTCACATAACCCTTTTGGTTGGTCATTATTGTTCATTAATTCATTTTTCTGGGAAGACTACTGAATTCTCTCCCAAAATCTAGCACATGGTCATCCTTCTTTGAGCCTCAGTGGTGTTTGGACTCTTCTAGCTCCATTATCATTCTGTTCAATTCTCTACCATCATGGCATTAGAGGTCTCAGGCATGTCTAGTGGATCAAGTTCTAGTGCTAGTGTTTTGAGGAGGAGCTATAGCCTTTAGGGCAAAGACCATTTTGAGATTTCAAAATTTGATGTCACAAACTTTGCTCTATGGAAGAATCAGATTAAAGATGTGCTAATTCAAAGGAGGCAATGGAAGCTAGTAAATGGAATCTCACAGAAGCTTGCTAACACGGATGAAGATGATTGGGATGAGTTAGATGAAATGGCAAAGTCTACCATTCGATTGCACCTAGGAGATAATGTTCAGTTTACAATATTAGACTATGAAAGTGCAAAGGAGCTTTGGAAGAAGTTATGCAATACATATGAAAAAGAGACGACATCAAATAAAGTGTATCTAATGAGAAAGCTATATGACCTTTGCGAGAAGGACACAGATAGTTTTGTTGCTTATCTAAATGAGTTTGATGCTATATTCTCCTAGTTACATGCTCAGAAAATGGATGTGGATAATGAAATGAAAGCAATCTTGTTGTTATGCACCTTGCCATCATAATGGGATACATTTTGCACAGCTATTAGCAATAGTGCACATAGTGGTAAACTAGTCTATGATGACATATGTGGAGCACTCTTGAGTGAGGTGATTCATAGAAAATCTATGGTTGGCACTCAAAGTGGAGATGCATATAATGTTCATGCTTCTTACAAAGGAAAGAATAAGCAATGTGGCAGGAGCAAGAACAAGGAAAAGAATGGTCAATGGAACAAGAGTAGAAGCAAATCAAGGAAGAGGGATATCGACATTATTTTCATAAGAAAGCACACATGAAGAGATATTTTTATGCATTAAAGAATGATAAAGGTAAATGTTGATATATTTAGGTAGTGATTTGTGTTAACACTCTAGGACTGCCGGGGCACTTTTTTCCCTCTTTAGGAGGGTTTTTTCCCTCGGCTTGTATATATGCCTATTGCCCTGATGGGCTACTTATCATTGTACATTCTCATGGTAATACATTCAGTATTGTGTGTTGTGCCCCAAGCTTCTTCTTCTTCATTGTGTTATTTGTGTGCTTTTGCAGACATCTAACTCCAACAATTTGTATCAGAGCAGGTCGTCGCTTCATCTAGGGTGTCATCGACACCCCTCCGCTCATAGTCTCAAAATCGCATGAAATTTGATACGCATACTCAAGGTGATTAGGGTGCAGTTTTGAAAGCAAAGGCTATCATCTATATCACCCACATACTAAACACATTTTGGTTAGCCATGATGTTTCTTTTGTGGAAGATGTTGTTCAACCTTTACTTTCATGTACGAAGGAGACATGTGTTAGCTCCAAAGACATGTATGATACTTTGGTGCCTCTTTTTACATGTGGATAGTCTAGTGCTAGTCCTAATGAGGCAACTTCTTAGCCATTGCAAGTTTCATGTGATGATGGAGATCATTCTATTTCTGATGCAAATTTACATGATGCACTTATTGATGAGAGAGGTGATATTGGGGAGGCAAAAATTATACCAAAATGGCTAGTGCAGACTTTGCGTTACAGCAAATTAGATGCACCTCTATCATATTGTACTCTTTCAAGCTGTCATAGTGCCTCCTTTGCATCAGATTGCTATGTTATGGCTGCATCTAGTCTCTGTGATGAAGCACAAAATTTTGAACATCTGTGTTTCATTTGATGAAGCACAAAATTTTGAACATTGGATGGTTGCAATGCAATCTGACTATGATGCTATCATGAAAAATGATACGTGGTCTTTATGTGACTTGCCTCTTGGCAAGAAGGCCATTGGCGCTAAGTGGGTATACAAGCCAAAGTGTAAACTTGAGGGAACAGTGGACATGTATAAGGCTAGGCTTGTTGCAAAGAGTTATGCTCAAGAAAGAGGCATTGATTTTGATGAGACCTTTGCTCCTACTTGCTGATGACTATTGTTTGTAGCATCTGTGCACTTGCAACTCATCATGATTGGAATGTACATCAGTTGGACATTAAAACAACATTTCTGAATGGTGACTTGCATGAAGAAGTGTATGTTTTTTAGCCCGGTTGCTTTGTGTAGAAAGGGAATGAAGACCACATGTGCAAGTTAAAGAAGGCATTATATGGTTTAAAGCAAGCACCATGTGCTTGGTATGAAAAGATGCATGCCTATCTAACTACACATGGTTTTGAAAACATTCCAACAGAAAGCACCTTATATGTTAAGCGTGCTAATGATGTGCTTCTGATCATTGTTGTGTACGTTGATGGCATGCTGCTCATTGGTCCTCGTGAGAAGCATATTGCTGATTTTAAGGCTGATTTACATGCCTTATTTGAGATGTCTGATTAGGGGCATTTGCATCATTATTTCGGCATTCAATTTATGCAAGTTGATGGCAGAATAGCTTTGTGTCAATTGAAATATATTGACACATAATTTCAGTATTTTGGCCTTGAAGAATGTAAACCTATTGCCACTCCTATGGAGACAGGTTTACAATTGAGTCTTCATGATGTTAGAGATGCATTTGATGTTGTTCTCTATCAGCAGGCTATTGGATGCTTGATTTACTTATGCATTACTCGGATAGATATTCAGTTTCTTGTCTCACAGATGAGCAGGTTTATGCATTGCCTAGATGTCAAGCATTGGCAGGTGGTTAAGTGCATCTTTCGCTACTTGAGTGGTACCCGACTCCTTGGGTTGTTTTATCCCAAGGGGGGACCACTACCACCACATTTGCATGCTTTTTCTGACTCTGACTGGGCTAGTTGATATAACACTCGTGTGTCCACTAGTGGCTTTTGATTCATGCTTGGTAGTTCATGTATATCTTGGATGAGAAAGAAGCAGCCTATTGTGGACACTTCTAGTTGTGAGGTTGAGTATATGGAAGCTTTCATGATTGTTGAGTGTGTGTGGCTCAGATGCCTTATGGCTGATTTGGGTGTTGGTCAGTCTTCTACCACCACCATCTTCACTGACAGTTAGAGCGAGTTGGCAACTGTGAGGAACCCTGTATTCCATGCTCGCACTAAGCACATTGAGGTGCATTATCATTATGTCGGGGAGAGGTTCTCTGCTGGAGAGATCAGCTTGGCATATGTGCCCATGCAGGAGAACATTGTAGACCTTTTCACAAAGGCTCTGCCTAGGGAGAAGTTTAAAGCTTTCTATAAAGCTTTGGGCGTACTTCCTTTTGTGGATTGATTCCACATAGCTTGACACTTCCTTATTCATGAGTGCAATCTCCTTGTTCACCGCATCTCAAGGGGAATTTGTTGATATATTTGGGTAGTGATGTGTGTGAACACTCTAGGATCACCGGGGCACATTTTTTCCTCTTTATGAGGTTTTTTCCCTCGGCTTGTATATATGCCTATTGCCCTAATGGGCTACTTATCTTTTTACATTCTAGTGGTAATACATTTAGTATTGTGTGTTGTGCTCCAAGCTTCTTCTTTTCCTTATGTTGTGCTCCAAGCTTCTTCTTCTTCCTTGTGTTGTTCGTGTGCTTCTGGAGACGTCTAACTCCAACAGTAAAGGACATAATGTTGATGGGCATGTTAAACAGCTACTTGCCCCATCTACTTCGATTGTGAAGATCGAAGAAATTAATGGTATTTTTGATGATGCTAATGTGTTGACACTTGATAACACTATGCCAACTAAGGCTCTTGTGGCTGATTCTCTTTCCCACGTCTGGCTGCTAGATTCTAGTGCTTCTTTCCATGTGACACCACATAGAGAATGGTTCTCTAATTATGCAGCAAAGTCCCTTGGTACCATGAGACTTGCTGACTCTTACTAGAGTGACATTGTGGGGATTGGAGATGTGGTTGTGCAGTTCATTGATGGTTCAAAATTTACTATACATAATGTATGCCATGTACCTTAGTTATCACATAGTTTGATGTTAGTTGCTCAACTTGATGACCTTGGTTACAAGGTAGTCTTCTATGCTCAGACCTTTCACACTTCATCCACCATCATCACGCATCTCCATCCTCGCCAAATAAACAATTTTGAGCATGTCTTCCCCTTCCCCCTCACTTTCCTCATTTTCTTGTGAGAAAGAGAGAGAGAGAGAGAGAGAGAGAGAGAGAGTAGTTGTGTTTTGTGTGTTTTCTATGTTTTCTGTGTTTTGTGTGCTTTGTGTTGTTTTCTTGTAGATCTAGGTCCATCATCATCTCTAGTAGCCTACATAGGAATGACATAGGCATTTTTGGGAATCATGTTGAACACCTCTTTCTCTTACAAAAAATTGAGAAAGTTGTCATTTCTTGTTTGCATCTATTCCATGATAAAGAGCTCCTCAGTGCCAATCTAGTAGTATAGACACATCAAAAAATTTTCAAGTTTTTGGCTTTTTTGCGACAGACCAAAGACTCAATAGACCCTCGTCTATCGCAACAAAACCCCCCTCTATCATGACAAACTGGCCTATCGTAACAAACACCTATCTATCACAACATACTGCCCTGATAGACACCTTGTCTATTATGAGAGACACCTATCTATTGTGACATACCACTCTATCATGATACGACCCTATCTATCATGATACATCAAAGGCACAACAAACCACCCTCTGTCATGATAGACCCTCTCTATCATGATGAGGTCCATCTATTACAATCACTTGATTTTGTGACATATCCATTTTGGTAGACAAGACCAAAACAGGTAATTGGATAAAAGAAAGAATAAGTTATTGAGGTAAAAGGACCAACAAAAAGTCCAGAGATAAAGGTAAATTACTGAACTTGAGATTAGGGAAACATATTGGCAAGGTGGATCGAAAAGCTTGAAATCTTTTGAAGGTAGTATCGATCGCATTGCGAAGTTGTGGTTGAAGCAATTAGGTGGCCATTATTCTAATTTAAGATGAGGAAATAGTGATTCAGATTGTTCATATAGCATGGAGAGATCTACTCCTATTATCAAGATAGTCTATCTAGAGGTACTAGAAGGGCCTTATAAAATGCAGTTAGAATACATTCGGAACAACCAATTAGGTGCTTGCATTTGTGAAGATGGCTTGAGGAGATCAGTAGTCCAATTGAGGAATCCAAAGTATCATTATGGCTTAGATAATCTTGTAGTCAAATTTGAGAATGGTTCATACATAGACAAATAGTCATGTGGCCGAATTCAAGTAGCTGTTGAGAGCGGAACAAGTAGAGGACTTATTCACTCCACACAAGGCTTTTGGGTTAACTGTAAAGGTTACAACCCTAGCATGGTTTCAATATTTGCATCGAGGCAACTATCAAGATATCTCACAGTTGATGGAAGCATTCATAATAGAGTTCTCTAAGAGTGGAATGAGGCATAATACTTCATCTTTGATCCATAGTTTTAAGTAGATCCCCCAAGAGATGGTAAGGCTAGGAGGACAAAGATTCAAGCAACACATAGAGAGATGTCTAGTTCTAGAGCTACTAGCACAAGACAAACATATGTGGAAAGCTACAATCATATGTGTACCTAAAAGAGCCACACACCCTATATCAATGTGTGAGAATGTGCAGAGAAAAAAAGACAACCTAGGAGAGAATCTAGAATTGTCAAAGCTCTATAAAGGATCATAATGCTCGATTAGCATCACATCAAAATCCTCATCATCAGTTGAGGAACTAGCTCAGTTAGTTGTAGTAAAGCTACGAGGAAACTTACAGAATATGCAAAATTAGAAGGTGGCAGCTATAAAGCATTGTTATACATGTGGTGATGAGCATATGGAAAATGCATGACCTACCAAAATGCTTTAGTTCTAGGCTCATACTATTGCACAAAAGAGAGGAGGTACACAAACCATATGGCACAAGATTGCCCCTATAACAAGAAAGCAATAAGACAAAACTATAAACAGCCCAATCAATATCCATATAGGTATCAAACGTAGTATTATGCTCAATGCTATTTTCAGAATTAGTAGGCATACCAAGAACCTTATCAAGCATAGCCTAGACCACAATATCTGCTACGTCAAAAATTGCCACCCCCTGCCAACATAAATATCATACAAGTATGCATCCATAGAAGAAACCCCAGAGAGGGCTTTGGTACAGTTTTTCCATTGAACACAGAAAATGATCCAAAAATGAGAAATTTTGACTCTTCACAGAACGAGAATGTCCCCACCTATTATAGAGAGTCTCTAGGACATTATGAGGCTTATCAATATGAAACCCCATCACATGAATATAATTGGGAACCAAATTATGCAAATGTCATGTACACTAATCCCAACCCTAGTCCCCAAATGAGATAGACCCATGAGACTACAGGCTCCTAGAGGACCTTTTGATATATGGCAAGGATATTATTTTATATGTGAATGTCCACATCCCCCACTTGTAGGTTAGCCACCCCATCTTACAATTCAAGGATTTGTTTTTTGAGTGTGTTAAGGAACATAGTATCTATGAGTGCCCTAAGAACCCCACTATGCCTCAAAATTTACTTTGACCAATGTGATAGGCATAATGCAAAACTCAAGTGCCCAAGTTTGTTCCCATTTTAGGTAGTCACTAGAGTACAAGATTTGCAACAAGCCAATTAGGGAGATCATGAGAAGGAATCCAAGTATAGTGAAAGTGGAGAGCCTAGCAAAAGGAAAACCAAACATGGAAAGAGTTTAGAGAAAGACTAAAGGTAAAATGGTCGAAGAAAGTAACGGAATTAGAAAGTATTCTTACAGAAACCAAGGCAAAAATTGTAGAATTAATATCTCATGTCCCAACACAAATCCCATCCGTACTTGATTCTAGTTCAATACTTGCAGATCCCATCCCAGAAAACTTGTACATGATGTTCAAGGTGTAGCAGGAAGGACTTAGAGAAGGCCCAAACATGCCCAAATCGGGAAAGAACTATTCGAGAGCGGACCTAGAAGAAGAAATAAAAAAATTGTGCATCCTCCTTGTATCACATTACGATTGCATCTAAGTGGAGAAAACCTATTCTTGATTACCCACCACATGGAAAGTATCCATATGGAATCATACCTATTATAAGGAAAGCACTAAAAGTTGAGATTCAAATATATTACAAGGTAATTGGAATAAAATTGTATCGAAGATGCAAAGATAATTTCCTATGCTTAAGCATTCAAGAATTAGATTTTATACCCATATTAGATTCCATGCATGTTGGAGTGGCAACATGGCATTTTGCTCTTGGAAGAATGACCAATATTATACTATTTCCTAGACTATGGTAGCCAACACATGTCCATGTGAGGAGGTGATGGACGAGTATGAAAATGAGAGCATCTTTGCAAACTCTTGCTCTATATGAGCCTCTTTCTTGATTGGGCACTATACTAGCCTCTTTAAACTTGCAAATAAAACATAAATATGATGATAGTGCTTTGGATAATTGATCTCAAATGTGAGTCAAGACACACTACTTCTAGATTTTGAACATGAAGGAAAAACCTTATGTTTATGGAAGAAGGCGCTCACAAAAATGCTCAATGCTCCCAATCTATTGTGAGTTGGGTGGGATCCTTTTGCATAGCTTCAAATGAAAAGTTAATTGAGGTAAGCTAAGTTGTTTCAAGAATTTGTGTGACTAAAGAGTGAGAAATATACTTAAGAACTCCTAGTTGTGATCGTGACATTTCAAGAAATAGACAATACACAACACAATCATAGAGATTGATGCATATCTCTACAAACAGAGAATGATCAAAATATTTCTTACACAAGCTCACAAGGGTGTTCACTTCATGATCCAAGCATTGGATGAAATGAGACCATAAGTTCACTCCAATGACTCAGTGATTTTGGCGTACTTGAACAATACACAAACAACAATGGATAGTTGCTCAAGAAGGTGGTGAAAACTTCAAGTTCATGTATAGATATGTAAAATACAATGCTTGGTGGTGTTGGAAAGATTACAATGCCTAGGAGATAAGCACAATGGCCAATGTAGAAGTGATTGAGAGCTCCACTATATCCCATGACTCGTTCATTGAACTATATATAAGCTTTTCTCCTTGATTTTAGTAGATAGTCATTGATTGATTCTACCAAAAATATTTTGATCACCTTTTTAGCTACTCATTTTAATTTTGAATTCAAATGTGGCTCCTAGTTTTTGGCTCCCTTCAAATCAACTTTTAACTTTTCATCATAAAATAATTTAACAATAGGTGAAAAATATAATGATACTTATCCTTAGGAACGATCTAAGGATATGTGCATACACACACATTGTTCATAGTCAAATGAAATCCATAAATTTGGTTAAGCACTTAGGCTTGCCATAGGTACCAATAGCTCCCCCTCAAGCCTAAGATGCTTGAGTCTTCATTCCTTTGCAATCTCATGAATTCCAGTCATTGATTTGAATGTGTTTAGCTTTACTTCATCCAATGCTTTAGTAATCATGTTTGCACATTTTTGTTGAGTTGAGATATATGAAAGTTCATTTGTTCCTTGTAATGATCTCCCTAACATAGTGATAGTGGACCTGAATGCGTTTGGTCCTTTCTTGATAAATAGGGTTTGCTGCTAGATGTAAAGAACTCATGTTATCATCAAATATGTGAGGAGTAGATGAATTCATCCCTAGATCAACATACAGTGTGTTAATCCACATAGATTCTTGGGTTTTATTTGACAATGCTTTATAAACAGCTTCTATAAATGAGAGAGAAATAATGGCTTACTTCTTTGATGACCAAGAAATGATTTTAGAACAAATGAAAGATAACTAGAGGTACTTCTCCTCCCATCTATTAATCTTGCCCAATTTGCATAAGAAAAGATCTTGATATCCATATCACATGTATATGAATAGAATAGGCCTTCACTAATTGTACCTTTGAAATACTTAATATCCTTTTTGCTACCTGCATGTGTGGCTTCCTAGGTGAGTGCATGAACTGACTAAGAAAACTGACAAGATAAATAATATCTACTCTTGCAAGAGTAGCATAATTGAGAATCCCCACTAGGTTTTGATATCATGCATGAGCACTCAGTTAGGATACCAATTCCATATGTGTATGTGCAACCTTTACATTTTCCATTTTGAATTTTTTGAGCATATCTTTGATGTACTTTCTATTAGTAAGGTGCATACCATGCTCTATGTACATGACTTCCAATCCAAGGAAGTATATGAGCTACCCAAAATCAATTCTCTTGAACTCTTCCCTCATATGATGTTTGAATTTCCTTATGCCTTCATCATCATTACCTATCACAATAATGTCATCCACATGTACATAGAGGTATATGACTTCTCCATGTGATCTTTTAATGAATAGAGAAGGATCTACCTTGCTCACCATAAATCATTTTTCTTGTAGGTAGCTAACTAGTCTATGATTCCAAGTTGTTAGAGCTTGCTTTAGCCCATATAGAGCTCTTCTTAATCTAAAAACATATTCAAGAAATTCATGAGTCTTCAAATCCAGGGGGTTGAGACATATATACCTCATATGAAATCTATCCATTCAAGGCAACATCCTTGATATCCATCAAGTATATCTTGCAATTCTTGGTAGTTGTGATACTCATGAGTGGGGTTGAGACATATATACCTCATATGAAATCTATCCATTCAAGGCAACATCCTTGATATCCATCAAGTATATATTGCAATTCTTGGCAGTTGTAATACTCATGAGTGCTCTAATTGTAGGTATCTTTGCTAGAAGAGAGAAGGTCTCCTCATAATCAATGCTTTGAATATGAGCATATCCCTTGGCTACTAACCTAGCCTTGTATCTATGCATGCTTCAATCAGAGTTCTATTTCACATTGTAGATCCATCTAGATCCAATGACTTTCATGGTTGATGTCTTAGGCACTAAGTCCCAAGTGTTGTTCTCTTGCAATGTTTAAACATCTTCCTCTGTGGCATGCTTCCATTCTCACTTCTTCTTGGCTTCCTCATACGATGGAGATTCTTTAGAATTCATGTCCTGATCCATGTATGTAGAATGTTTAATGACCAATGAGGTATCATATCCATGCCTTTCTGGCTTCATCTTTTCCCTTGTGGACTTTCTAATTTGTTTGTTGAGATGATTATGCTACATTGCTTAATTCTTGCACTTTGGCTTTACCTTTATAGTTCCAAGACTTGATGTCCCTTCTAAGTGTCTTCTATTCATCCTCTAATTCACTTGACTTTTCAAGTGTGTGTGGAATTTTGTTTGATGGTGTTGGAAAATCATCCTCCAATGCATAAGGCAATTTGATCTTCCTACAATCATCTTCAAATCAAGCTTTATTTCATCAAATACTACATCTGGACTTACTATGAATCCTTTAATGTTAGGATAATAAAGCCTATAACCCTTTTGGTTTAGTTCATAGCCTATGAGCATACGTTTTTCTACCTTGGGATCAATGTTCCCTTTGATTTGTGAAGGTATGTGTGCGTATGCAATGCATCCAAATATTGTGCAATGTTCTAAGCTTTTTCTTCTTCCATTCCAAGATTCTAGGCTATCATACCTTCTAAGGACTTTGAGGGTAACGTGTTTATAAGGTAAATGGCAATGGATACTGCCTCGACCGTAGATAATTGGGCAACTCATCTCATTAAGAATTGACCTAGATGCTTCCACAATGGTCCTATTTCTTGTTTCTGCTACACCATGTTGTTCAATGTGCATTTTGTTGTAACATCACCTTTGATTCCTCTCTCTTGCAAGAAGGACTCAAAATCATGAGAGAAATACTCTCTCCATCCGTTGGACCTTAGGCTCTTCAATGTCTTATTGTTTGATTCTCTACAAATACTTTTTGAAACATGTAAATACTTCATCCTTATGCTTCAAAAAATATAGTATAGTCCATTTTCTACAATCATCAATGAAATACACATAATACTTTGACCATGGGCTAGATGGTTCCTTGCTTGGTACCCAAACATCAATGTGGAAAAGCTCCAAAATATCTCCATGTATGTATCCCTTTTTTTGTAAAATTTTGTCTGTGTTTCTTGCCAAATTGCCATGCATTGAATTTGTGAATCATATGATGCTTTGTGATATTTGGTAATCTAGGTAAAATTTGATCTCTAGTAATTTTCTTCAAGGTCCTCTCTCAATGTAAGCCAACTATTTGTGCCCAACTTCCAATTCTAATAGATTTTGTGTGTCATAATTGAACAATGCTATGTTCCTTATGTCTTGGAATTCAAAGGTGAAAAATCTACCTCTCTTTTCACCTTTGAAAATGTTCTTGATTCCTTAGTATGGTTCTTCTACATAAGCTCCATAACTTGTAAACCTCACTTGCAATCCTTTCTCCATAATCCGATCTAAATTTATTAGATTCTTGGTGATGCTAGGTACATAGAGAACATCCTCGACATATTCATATTACCATTTGAAATTTTGACATTTCCAATCTTCTCTATAGGGTGCCTTGTGTCATCTCTTTTTTACATTTCATGGTTTTTTCATAGGATCGTCATGATTTAAGACTAGTACTTTCTTCGCTACATGACTTGAACATCCAATATCAATATAGAATACATGCTCATCTGATTTACCTTCTTTCGTAGTCATGTTCATCAGTAGAAGAGAGTCTTCTTGTGATTAATCATCAATATAATTGTTGTAGTCTCTCCTTCCTTTATAACCTCCTTGGTGGTTGTTGTTGAAGCTGTTATTTGTTGTTTTGTTTTCCTTTAGGAGGTCCATATCCTCCTTTGTTGTATCCTCTTCCTCTTTGATTCCTTGGATTCTTGAAGTAGAGCTCATGACAAGCTCCAAGAAATGAGACTCAAAGCTTTAGTAAGAAATTTTTCCAGCAAGAGGAGACAAAAGGCATATTATGAAAATCATGTTAAGAACAAAGGAATCAAGGGAGTGGATTTTGTCATAGTCTATGCACTCATGCAATGTGCAAAGAAACTAAAAAAGAGAGGATATGGACCATTGATTATTAATCACATATCAACAAGTGGTGCAATAAGCTTAGCAACCTTGGATGGAGATACACTAGTTTATTACATTAATCAATGCAGGGGTAAAATTCTACAACATTCCAATAATAGATAATATAGTAGATATGATGCTCAGGGTGCAAAAGGGAAAAGAAGAAGAAGAAAAGATGTGAGAAGAGACAAGAAAAGAAGCAGTAGAAAGAATTAGAAAGAAGAAGTTATGGCAAAGACAAGGAGATGAATGAATTCACCAGCAAGAATATCCAAATTCTATTCCTATTTGTAGTATACACAAGACTCAAACACACAATCTGCGATAGAAGACCATGTTTGACAATAGCTATGGGACATAAAAATCTATCTATACTCTTAGTACTGATAGATATTGGGGCTTCCATTAGCACTATAAAGAGGTCCATTGTAGAGAAGTTTTAGGAAGAGATAATACTGATGAAAGCTTATATTGTGGGAGTAGAAGGAACATAGATCAAGCGCATAAATAAATTAGAACTATTATTTACTTAGGAGATGTATCTATGGATGCATATTTCCTAGTGTGTAATGATGAAGACTTGATTGAAGATATTATCTTAGGGCAAGATTGTTTGTATCGACACTTAGTCATATTAAATATAGCTCAACACACTTTATCAACCATGCTCTATGGTAGGCTAGTATTTTGCTTCCTAGAAGAGAGGGAATTATGATTAGATCTTTGCTATAAGATGACCAAAAAAAAAGCAATGCAACTGAGGAACTCTATAGCCCTCCCACAATAGAGGATTACAACACCTGCACATCAATTGAAGGAGACATGCAAGTTAGAGACATAATTAATACCCAAAGTACTAGAAATAGGGAGGGACATCAAGAAGTTGAATCCATCAGCACCACCAACCAAGAGCACCAAGGAAAAGAACTACAATTCATCAACCAAGGAGAATACCAAAAACCAAAGGGGTATGGATGGTGAAACGATCACTTCCTCCTCACCCCACAAAGATATATAAAAGAAAATCTCAGGACACAAGGGAGAAGAAAGAAGTCATAGAGTGATCAGAGAAGCAAAAGAAAAGCCAAAATAAAAGAAATGTGCAACCAAGTGTTCGGCAAATTTGGGTATCAAAGAAGCTTCTAGATGCCCAACATGGTAGATCTAAGCTTTGAGTACCAACGTGGCTTGCAACCAATTTAGAGATTCAACAGCAAGACACTCTAGTAGCAAGAAAATAATGGAAAAGGCAAGACAATGCAAAAACCAACACTAACCATTAATAACACTCAACTTACTTGAGGCATATGCAGAAAGTCACATTAAACCTAGAAAGTTGCTTACAACGAAACAAAACATTACAAGCCTCATATAATTTAACACAACACAAGGCAAACACATATTTTGCAACTAAGGAAGAAACACATGCGCCATCTTCAAAAGCCCCTTGATATATCATCAAGGACCCAATACCTATGCACCATCCATGTGAATGCACCTAGAGTATGCATGTATACGGACACAATATTCCATGGTCGTGCATAAGGCACTTGTTTTCTTAACCCATGTACACACAAACACAAACCTGCAAGAAGGGGGGCGACAAGTCAAATGAAAAAACCACAAAAGCCCTTTTACTTCGATGCATAAGCATTGTACATAAGCATCTTCCACACTACAAGAATAGAGTATTAACGTATACAAAAATAGAGTATTTACTTTGCACGAGTTATGAGGAGAGCTATGATACTTTAAAAATAGAAATGAAAAGAAAAGTGGATTCCTATTTTTTTTATTTGCATATTTTCTTTTTCAACTCAAGCTCTCTAATTTTGTAAGTCTTGACATGCTTAGTGTATTACTACTGAGTATGTGTAAGTGTCACACCATTGGGCTTCTTTGTGAAGGGTGGGACAAGAGGATGGTCGCCCCGGCTCATGGCTTCACCCATACTAAGGTTGCCGAGCTTTCACTTGAAGACGGTCTCCTTGCCTATGCACTTGATCACCTCTTGCAGAAAGTGATGGTTGTCCCAAGGCATGCACTAATTTTAGAGATTTTGGTCTCCGTGCCATGACCCATGCTCACCAGCTAGGACCCATGCTCGCTTGACAGTCGCCCTTTATGCAGTCATCACCCCATCAATTGGTGGTCTCTCCAAGTCATGATGCTCACCACTTTGTGGTCACCCCTCCTCATCACCTCACCACTTTGTGGTTGCCCCTACTCATCTCTCCTCAATTTATTTTCACAAGGTCATAATCTACACTAGCTTGCAGTCATTCCAAGCTGTTGCATCATCAAGATGTTGGCCTCCCCTCTCTCCCTTGCTATGTAAGACTCAAGAAATGATAGGCAAGAGATGTTTGAACCACACCCTAAGAGGGAGGATTAGGAAGTAATCCTCAACCATGGCTTCTTGAGCAAGTGGTTAGCCCATCGTACTCCTAACTGGTAGGTTATGAGCTCAACTCCCACAATTGGTATAAGAGTCTAGGAAGTAGGCTTGGGCAAGGTGGATGGAAGGCATGCACATCGCTTTTAAAGGCAAGCAAAACAAAGATGTGAGTGTATCTCCGAATCCGTAGGTTGGATTTGGACATGTAAGATACCGTTGGAAAGTTATCACAACGAGCATTTCAATGGAAGCACTAGATTGAGGATCCAGGATATCACATGGGTGAGAACCAGATTCAAGAGACCAAGGTTAAGAGCGAGGCAAGTCCATAGGCTAGTGGCTAAGAAGCGGAAAGACAAGATTCAAGATATCAAGGTTGAGAGCAAGGAAAGTCCGTATGCAAGTGGGCAAGAAGCAGAGAGGCAAGGCTCAAGACACCAAGGTTGAGAGCAAGGCAAGTTCGTAGGCAAGTGGCCAAGAAGTGGAAAGATCAAGGTTCAAGAGACCAAGGTTGAGAACAAGAAGCTTCAAGAGACTATGCAAGGGTGAGGACATCAATTCAAGGGGAGATCAAGAATTGATCATTGAGACTTTAAAGCTGAAGCGAATTTTGAGTTTTTTAAAGAGTTTCATTATGGAGAACCTCTTTCGTTTTGCTTTTTTTATTCCCACATGTAATTTTCAGAACTCACATTGCTAGTTTTTCATTTATAGGTCCTTTATTGGAGAGATTCCCTCTCATTTCAAGTGGGATTACATGTATAAGGATTGTGGAAGTACATATTTGTTGGAAGCTTATTAGAGAAGAGCTACTTTCTATATGCGAATTTATTCTCATGCCCCTCTACGGATCAAAATTTTTTTGGCTTGTCAAAAGTGTATTACAAAGGAATCTAGGAATTGGAGGAGTCAAATAAATTCTTCTCCTCCTTTGTCAATCCTCCTTTGTCTCTTTGATTTTCATGGTTGCAGGTTTTGAAGGTTTAGCTTCTATGTTTAGATGGAATGGTAGGGAGAGGTATGTGTAGATGGAATGGTAGGGAAAGGTATGTGGGTAACTCTTCAAGGCTATTGTCATCATACTGGTCAAGATTGAATCTGGTTCTCTATAGTGGGCACCGATCTGGCTCATGTGGAAGATATCTAGAAAGACAAAAAGCTTTTGTTCAAGGAATTCAAGAGTATGTAGAAACTTTCAAAATAAGAGGTAGAATGAATGGATCCAACTAGAAGACATTGACCCCAGGTTTCTCTAGACAATACACTAGCCCTTCTCGGCATGAGCATTAAAGCTCACAAAAATGTTCCCTCATATTGTAATATGGTTACCACACTTGAAGCTGAGGCTTTACATGCCGAGGGGAGTCTCTCTAAAGTGGGGGACATGAGGAAGTCTTTAAGATGGATGTGTTGTACTTTCAATTTCAAGTTAATTTGGAAGAGTAGACATTAAAATTGAACTTTAAATGACAATAATAATAAATTTCACAAAATGTCTATTGAAGATCAACCTATGTTTTGCCTCAGCTTATTGAAGATCCCTAAAAAATGCATCAACTCCAAGTGTGGCAATGACTTGAACCACGCCTATATCTTCAAAATTTTTTGAGAGTACAATGAATTGGAAAGACACACACACCCAACCTCCTAAGGTAGAGCCACCTATCTTGAAAAACTCATGAACTCCCAACTTAGAGAACTCATGGATATGTGAAGACTTCCTTCCAAAGATTCAAAGCATCAACCTCTAGGCGCACCGGCTTTAAAAAAAAAAAAAAATAATAAAAAATAAAAAATGGAGGTTCAGTTGAGGCCTACTCCTCGAGGCTTTAACTTCTCAATTCCAACTTCGACCTCTGACTACGTGGGCTTTTTTTTTAAATGGAGCTTCGGCCGAGGCCTACTCCCCCTGACTTTAACTTTGAAATTGCAACTGTACAAGGAAGGGCATAGTACCCATGGGATCCCCCTTATCCCACAAGAACAGGGGTTTACAAGACTGGGTTAAACGGCGGTCACAACTACCGCGAGGATGGACAAACAGTGGCACCTCAGCCACATGCAACATCATTACAAGATAGACATGTCCTTTACATGTTGCTACCAAGGATTGAACCCTCGTCCCGCCTCAAGAGGTGAGAGGCCCAACCACTATGCCAGCGAGCTTGTATATTTTGAACGTAATATCTTCTATTAATATAATTAATGGCTTTTGGGGAAAAATGGCGGACGCATGGATTACATTGTGAACAAAGCCAAGTCGCCGTGCTTGAACGTAACGTCTGCCGCGTAACACTTCTGAAGCAGGTTCACGGTCTGAACTCGATTGTGTAATGGAGCGCGAGGTCACCTCTTTCCGCACGCAGGTAAATGCCCTGCTCCGAAAGAACCTCAATTTTCAGGTTCCAACTTGTGAAGGAGCATGATCACGAGGGATCAGCATTTGTGTATGAGAGAGAGAGAGAGAGAGAGAGAGAGAGAGAGAGAGAGAGAGACCACATGGTTGTACTAGGTGTCTTCAGAGTGTTCTCATATCGGTTTCTCTTCGAAGCTAGGACACTCCAAGTCTCCAAAGCTCAACAGACTGTACTGTTTGCACGGATCAATGAGGATACGCGTTGTACGCAGGTCCCCTTGTAACAATGAGAAAGATGGTTCCCTTCACTCCATGAATGAAGAAAAGGACCTTCAGCACAATACTCTTGCGAGGACTAAAATCATACTGATCGTCGATGAAGGCCACAACCGTTGAAAGGTCACATTGAGTTCCATCGATCTGATTGGAGGAATCATCCCCAAAATGTAGTCGATTTGTGGGCATTTTGTTCAGTGAGAACAGCCCCAAAATCTTGGCATGGTTGTCTTCCTTTGCAAGGAAGCATATCAATCTGTGTTGAATAATGAGAGTAGTCTATCAACGAGGAAGACGTTTGGGCTTTGACTTCGGGGGTGCTGATTACAGAATCCTCTAAACGTGAGCTGATACAAAAATCCTATCAGTCAGTCCCTTTGTATGAGATGTTTTGACTTCTATGCATATAGATCTTTATGTAGCAAGGGTCAACATGAATTCCATAATTGGAACAGATAACGAGGGTTTAGGCTATAATTTTAAGAATAACAATGCTCTGCACATTACGATTAACGGGAAGCAGCAGCAGATTTATAGAGGGGGGAGAAGGTATATGGCTAGTCACACTTAGCAAGGTAATTGGTGACTCCTTTTGAGCATTGCATCAAAGGAGCTTGTGTATGTATTGCTATCAGTGAAGTTTAATATCTTGTTGTAGAGGCTCATTAGAACAATAAACACCAATGAAATGAGGAAGTATAAATTTATAAGATCACGATACATGCTCTTCTACATGTAGGGTGATGTGCTGCTCTCTACAAAGAAGCTTATGCTGAAAGAAGCTTCATTGAGCTAGAACACACACTCAATGAACTAAGTAAGAATAAAAGGTGGGAAAGGTGGTGGGGAGGCCTAGGAGCACGAGGAGGATAAGGGGAAGGTGATCAGCGGAGAGGAGTTCTGAGTGGAAAAATGGTAAATGCTCAAAGAAGGGTCTATGCTCAAAGAAGGGGAGCTTAATTGTCCTTCAATGCTTAATGTGGCAGACAGGAACACCTTTGAGGCCATGGGAAATCGTGATGCCCTTTGTAACCATGCCATCAATTACCTTAATAAAATTTCAAGTGGGAATGTGCTCGTTAACATGGTATGCATAGGTTAGCCTTCACCATCAGCATCCTCTACCTTTTTGCAAGCAGTTTTCAAGCTTGGTTCTTGGATGATGTGCAGGGGAGGGTTTCTTTTTGTAATTAGACAATTGAATTGAGAGGTCTGGGGGGAGGGGTGTGGATTGGGAGTCTAGGTTACTCATTTGTACTCAATTGAATCTATGAAGCACTCCAGTATATGTATTGAACTCTCCTATGAAACTCCCTCAAATGAAGCACTACCCAGGGAGCATAGGTAACTACACTTTGTATAATCTTCTATTCATCTGACAGATTAGATAAAAGGATGGTCTTGAGGAGGTGACCTCCATCTTTGAAATACGATCCTCAGTAAAGGTGTTGAAGCAGCACTTAAGCCCTTTTCATAACCAGGTTGAATAGGTGCCCAGCTTCAAGCTTCAAGCGTGTTTATAAGCTTCAAGCTTCAAGCGTGTTTATAAGCTTCAAGCTTGTAGCATGTTGCTGTTTATCTGAAGTGTTGGGTTATATTCAAGAAAGTGAACTTACATAAGCCTCTGTAGCGTAGAGTTTTCTTGCCAATAAATAAGGGTGATTCAATGCCCAATGACAACTTCATATTGCAAAAATCAAGAATCATGGTTGAGAAAAATCTGAAAGAATCTTTTGAGCGCAATGCTGTAGTATAGAAATACGTAATATAAGAGATACTTTTTTTCTTTAATATAATTAAATATAAGCTAAAGTGAACATAGTGAAAACAAAAAAAATTAATTTACAAGGGTCATTGTAAGTATGAACTCAAATTTTATATTGCTCTTGAACATCCATAGTAATGCACAATACAAGTCTCTCAAATGGTAAGCCACGTTCATTGACTACAAAAGAATACAAAAATGATCAATGTTGCACGAGCTATTTCACCTTGCTGTCTCCAAATATATAGCTGCTCTTTTTGATTTGTTGTTCATAACTCACTGAAGTTAACAACAGGAGCTTTTGGCTCACTATAATAAACCTACATACCTATCTATGCATTTGTAATTATTGAATATACATCTACAATGCAGATGATAGAGTGATGACAAGAATAATTATGTGAACTTACCTTATGCAAACTATGTTCACATTGCAAAGATAAAAGTGCACTGTATGATTTGTTATTTTAGCTTACTTGAAATTGGAATATAGAATTTTTCACAACTCCAATCTCCAATACACTTCTATATTATGAAGTGCATTTGGAATCATCTAAAACACGAAAGAGAAAATTATGTTATAATATGAGCCATTTGGATTTGTGAAACAACTTAATTCAACTTTCTATTTTTCAAGTTCGTGTGAAAATATAGGTGCACAATTTAACGCACCATTCATAACTTACATGGAGTTCCAACATGAGCTTTTGCACCACCACTTATCCAAAATTAGTCTTATTGCTTGAGTTAGATATTCTTTCTTTTCAAAAGCAAGGGCTCTATTTTCCTCATATGTTCAAACGCTGTAGTGCACAAAGTTAGCTATGTGATCATGTTATTCTCAAAAAGCTATAAAGGGTGAACAATTCATTTTGCAAAAGTCTCTTTCACTTTTAATACAAGACCTTTTGGAGGGGGGATCGACTCTAGGAAAGTGATGATGCTCCTGATTATCTTTCTTGGATTGTGATTAGGAATTCATGATGGTGCTTAGTTTGATGCTTGAATGCTTAATGCTTAGTGAAGTTCATGCGTCTTTCACTCAATCTGTGCTTCAGAACACAACTCTCTCTCTCTCTCTCTCTCTCTCTCTCTCTCTCTCTCTCTCTATATATATATATATATATATATATATATATATATATATATATATATATATATATATATATATATATATATATATATATATATATCTTTCTCTCTCTCTCCTAACAATTATCGGATCCTTGTCATACGTGAATGTACTCACTAAGAGATAAAAGAGGTCTATGTGTCTTCAATTTTTGTAACATTGGTATTAGACATAAGGTAGATCTTCTTCCTATGCAAGAAGAAAGGTGTTAGGGAAAGCACAAGCATAGGAATTGAGTATTCAACCTAGGTAACATGTGAAGTCATGTTCAAGGACATGTGCTCAAATGATATAAGTTATTTTCTTAAATGTAGGTACTTTTCAAGAGGGAGTGCAACTTGTCGACTTCCTAGTGAGAAGATTACAAGATGCCATGAGCAATCCTCTATATCAATTGAAGCTTCCTTTTCATCTTCAAATGGTTGGCATGGTGAGTAATCCTCAAGAAGAAGGGTTCTTATGAGATCTCATTAAGAGATTTTTAAAAGAATAACCTCTTTAGATGAAGGGATGTCGTTACTATTGGTGAATTACAACACAAATTGTCCTCAACCACAAATTCCACCCAAGGAGGAGAAATTCTTGAATTTGGAATCTAAGAACTCTTGTGGAAGAAGAACAAAGTGATATTCCAATCACTTGAGATGATGACGTTCCTCCATGACGATGTCATCCTAAATTATCTCCAACTCCATCTAGGAGAAAATGACAAAGGTTTAGTTTAGTTACACGTCGAGAAAAGATTGTGACAAAAAAGATTCATGACATCAAAAAAGGTTTAGTTTGAAGGACAAGAGGAACTCCAACCGAAGGCTCTTCAATGACAAGAAGATCAGGTTCTTACGAACGGTAAGGTCATATGTATGTATATCATTAAATTAAGAAATTATCCATTTGGAAGTTTGATAAGAGCTATTATAAAGACATGCTTGCGGAAACTTAGTCTCCTTAGCACCAAGTAGATTGATTGTCTATTCTGGAATGATGTCGTTGGGATAAAATGGGACCAAGTAGTTTTGAAGGATTAGCTTCTATGTTTAGATGGAATGGTAGGGAGAGGTATGTGGGTAACTCTTCAAGGCTATTGTCACCATACTAGTCAAGACTGAATCTGGTTCTCTATTATAGTGGGCACCAATTTGGCTCACATGGGAGATATCTAGAAAGACAAAAAGCTTTTGTTGAAGCAATTCAAGACTATGTAGAAACTTTCGAAATAAGAGGTAGAATGAATGGGTCCAACTAGAAGACATTGACCCCAACCTTTTCTAGACAATACACTAGCCCTTCTCGGCATAAGCATTAAAGCTCACAAAAATGCTCCCTCATATTGTAAGATGGTTACCACACTTGAAGCTGAGGCTTAACATGCCGAAGGGAGTCTCTCTAAAGTGGGGGAACATGAGGAAGTCTTTAAGATGGATGTGTTGTACTTTCAATTTCAAGTTAATTTGGAAGAGTAGACATTAAAATTGAACTTTAAAAGATAATAATAATAAATTTCACAAAATGTCTATTGAAGATCCACCTATGTTTTGCCTCAGCTTATTGAAGATCCCTCAAAAATGCATCAACTCCAAGCGTGGTAATGACTTGAACCACGCCTATATCTTCAAAATTTTTTGAGAGTACAATGAATTGGAAAGACACACACACCCAACCTCCTAAGGTAGAGCCACCTATCTTGAAAAACTCATGAACGCCCAACTTAGAGAACTCATGGATATGTGAAGACTTCCTTCCAAAGATTCAAAGCATCAACCTCTAGGCGCACGAGCTTTAAAAAAATAAAAATAAAAAAAAAAATAACTGGAGGTTCAGTCCAGGCCTACTCCTCGAGGCTTTAACTTTGAAATTCCAACTTCGACCTCTGACTACGCGGGCTTTTTTTTCTAAAATGGAGGTTAGGCCGAGGCCTACTCCCCCTGACTTTAACTTTGAAATTGCAACTGTACAAGGAAGGGCATAGTACCCATGGGACCCCCCTTATCCCACAAGAACAGGGGTTTACAAGACTGGGGTAAACGGCGGTCACAACTACCGCGAGGATGGACAAACAGTGGCACCTCTGCCACATGCAACATCATTCCAAGATAGACATGTCCCTTACATGTTGTTGCCAGGGATTGAACCCTCGCCCCGCCTCAAGAGGTGAGAGGCCCAACCACTAGGTCAGCGGGCTTGAACAGCTTGTATATTTTGAACGTAATATCTTCTATTAATATAATTAATGGCTTTTGGGGAAAAATGGCGGACGCATGGATTACATTGTGAACAAAGCCAAGTCGCCGTGCTTGAACGTAATGTCTTCCGCATAACACTTCTGAAGTAGGTTCACGGTCTGAACTCGATTGTGTAATGGAGCGTGAGGTCACCTCTTTCCGCACGCAGGCAAATGCCCTGCTCCGAAAGAACCTCAATTTTCAGGTTCCAACTTGTGAAGGAGAATGATCATGAGGGATCAGCATTTGTGTATGAGAGAGAGAGAGAGAGAGAGAGAGAGAGAGAGAGAGAGAGAGAGAGAGAGAGAGAGAGAGAGAGAGAGAGAGAGAGAGAGAGAGAGAGAAAGAAAGAAAGAACGAAAGAAAGTCATATTAACGTCTTCTAGAGGCCAAACTTGGCCTATGAGACAAAAACCATGTACAAGTGTAGTAACCCTGTGTAGAAGATAAAATGAAATAAAAAGTATATCGCTACACAAAGCTATATAGGGCTGGAAAAGGCCGGGGAGAAGTGGCTCTGACTCTGCATATAGTGGCCACCTAATACATGGGGGGAATCCCAAATATGAGTAAAACGCCCTAGGTACTGGCGATGGGTGGAGGTGGGTGTAGTATGTGGTACATCGGTGGTGGTCTGAGTGCCTCCTGAAGGAAGACAACCCAGGGGGTGGTGGTACGCCTATGCTCCATCATGTGGTCGTAGGCAATCCTGATGCGTGAGATATCCTCCTGATATAGTCGTGGTCGACGATATCCGCCCATGCGTGGTCGGCGCCGTGCTCTCTGTGCTGCTGCCTGGTGTAGCGTGAGCCCTATAGATGGACCTCTCTGATGTAGCTCAACGCGCTGAAAGAACTGCGTAATGGTCTGCTGGGTACTCACCCGTGGCTGATGTATGGGCTGTAGTGACCGCTCTCGCCTCTCGTATGCTGCTGTGAGAAATCGTCCCAAGCGTCTCTGGTCTCCCATAGTCATGCACATCTGGAATGACTCCTCGATCTGGAACTGTGCTCGTAGGTCTAAGTATGCTGGACATCTGATAACAAAATGCTCCTCACTCTCTACCTCTGTCTGGCATACTGGGCACCACCTCTCCTCACGGGGGACTCCCCTGGACCGACCCCTCTCAATCTCGAGCTGATGTGATGAAACCCGGAGCTGCCCAATGACGACTCGTAGGTGGTGGGGAAGGTAGGTCTGCATGTATCTCGGAATCTCGATGAAGCCCGTGCCCGATATATGTAGAAAATGCTCGCGGTAGTAGAGCATTTTCGGTGGCAATGTACCCCTAGGGCTCACCCATGTCCTCTGTATGTATGTATGCCATATCTCCTGACGAATGATCCTATTCCTCTCTTGATGAGAGAGC
This sequence comes from Ceratopteris richardii, assembly GCA_020310875.1. NCBI lineage: Eukaryota > Viridiplantae > Streptophyta > Polypodiopsida > Polypodiales > Pteridaceae > Ceratopteris > Ceratopteris richardii. The sequence continues at coordinate 41,953,058 of CM035438.1, read as the reverse complement.
GAGTAGGTGGGTGCATGAGAGTCGTACTGTAGTGGTGGTAGCCTGTCTATGTCAAAGCCATGGTGGGCAAGCCAGTCTCGTGTCTGTGCAAACCATGAGGAGGTGTCGCCTGCTAATGCCATATCACGTGATGCCTCGAAAGCTCGATAAGCAATGCGCTCTGTATCCATGCTCCGAAGTCTGTGTAATAGGCATACTGTCTGGAATAGTGCCTCAACTAGCATCGGTGGTGCAGCGAGCTCTGCTCTAATGATATCATGTGGTACTGAAGGCTTGCTGCAGATAAGTCTGGCAATCATGAGGATCTGTGGCCTCTCTAATGCTGTCCATACTGATGTAGCTAATCCTGGTCCCCATATGGCTGCCCCATACATGAGCGCTGGTGTAACCAAAGTGTCAAAGAGCCACCCCTTTGTGCGGGGCTCCTGAAAATATGCCTGGTGGCACTGTCTCTCCATCAAAGCTAGTGCTGAGTACCCACGTGTGATGCGGTCACGGGCTGCCTGAGCCATAGAGAAGATCCCTGATGCGGCTGTAAATGTCACCCCCAAGTAAACATATGATCCGACCACCTCGATCGGTCCACCTGCTGCTGTGAACACACTATGTCTGCGTACCTGTGCTGATGTATGAAAGATCGAGAGAGAGAGAGAGAGAGAGAGAGAGAGAGAGAGAGAGAGAGAGAGAGAGAGAGAGAGAGAGAGAGAGAGAGAGAGAGAGAGAGAGAGAGAGAGAGAGAGAGAGAGAGAGAGAGAGAGAGAGAGAGAGAGAGAGAGAGAGAGAGAGAGAGCACATGGTTGTACTAGGTGTCTTCAGAGTGTTCTCATATCGGTTTCTCTTCGAAGCGAGGACACTCCAAAGCTCGACAGACTGTACTGTTTGCGCGGATCAATGAGGATACTCGTTGTACACAGGTCCCCTTGTAACAATGAGAAAGATGGTTCCCTTCACTCCATGAATGAAGAAAAGGACCTTCAGCACGATACTCTTGCGAGGACTACAATCATACTGGTCTTCGATGAAGGCAACAACCGTTGAAAGGTCACATTGAGTTCCATCGATGTGATTGGAGGAATCATCCCCAAAATGTAGTCGATTTGTGGACATTTTGTTCAGTGAGAACAGCCCCAAAATCTTGGCATGGTTGTCTTCCTTTGCAAGGAAGCATATCAATCTGTGTTGCATAATGAGAGTGGTCTATCAACGAGGAAGACGTTTGGGCTTTGACTACGGGGGTGCTGATTACAGAATCCTCTAAAAGTGAGCTGATACAAAAATCCCATCAGTCAGTCCCTTTGTATGAGATGTTTTGACTTCTATTCATATAGATCTTTATGTAGCAAGGGTCAACATGAATTCCATAATTGGAACAGATAACGAGGGCTTAGGCTATAATTTCAAGAATGACAACATGCTCTGGACATTACGATGATCGGGAAGCAGCAGCAGATTTATAGAGGGGGGAGAAGGTAAATGGCTAGTCACACTTAGCAAGGTAATCGGTGACTCCTTTTGAGCATTGCATCAAAGGAGCTTGTGTATGTATTACTATCAGTGAAGTTTAACATCTTGTTGTAGAGGCTCGTTAGAGCAACAAACACCAATGAAATGAGGAAGTATAAATTTATAAGATCACGATACATGCTCTTCTACATGTAGGGTGATGCGCTGCTCTCTACAAAGAAGCTTATGCTGAAAGAAGCTTCATTGAGCTAGAACAAACACTCAAAGAACCAAGTAAGAATAAAAGGTGGGAAAGGTGGTGGGGAGGCCTAGGAGCACGAGGAGGATAAGGGGAAGGTGATCAATGGAGCGGAGTTCTGAGTGGAAAAATGGTAAATGCTCAAAGAAGGGTCTATGCTCAAAGAAGGGGAGCTTAATTGACCTTCAATGCTTGATGTGGCAGACAGGAACACCTTTGAGGCAATGGGAAATCGTAATGCCCTTTGTAACCATGCCATCAATTACCTTAAAAAATTTTAAGTGGGAATGTGCTCGTTAACATGGTATGCATAGGTTAGCCTTCACCATCAGCATCCTCTACCTTTTTGCAAGCAGTTTTCAAGCTTGGTTCTTGGATGACGGGCGGGGGAGGGTTTCTTTTTGTAATTAGACAATTGAATTGAGAGGTCTGGGGGGAGGGGTGCGGATTGGGAGTCTAGGTTACTCATTTGTACTCAATTGAATCTATGAGGCACACCAGTATATGTATTGAACTCTCCTATGAAACTCCCTCAAATGAAGCACTACCCAGGGAGCATAGGAAACTCCACTTTGTATAATCTTCTAATAATCTGTCAGATTAGATAAAAGGATGGTTGTGAGGAAGTGACCTCCATCTTTGAAATACAATCCTCAGTAAAGGTGTTGAAGCAGCATGTTGCCATCCAAGAACTCCGCTTAAGCCCTTTCTAGAACCAGGTTGAATAGGTGCCCAGCTCTACCCACGCGTGTTTATTAGCTTCAAGCTTGTAACATGTTGCTGTTTATGTTTTTTGGGTTATATTCAAGAAAGTGAACTTACGTAAACCTTTGTAGCATAGGGTTTGCTTGCCAATAAATAAGGGTGATTCAATACCCAATGACAACTTCATATTGCAAAAATCAAGAATCATGGTTGAGAAAAATCTGAAAGCATCTTTTGGGCGCAATGCTGTAGTATAGAAATACGTAATATAAGAGATACTTTTTTTCTTTAATATAATTAAATATAAGCTAAAGTGAACATAGTGAAAACAAAGAAAATTAATTTACAAGGGTCATTGTAAGTATGAACTCAATTTTATATTGCTCTTGAAAATCCATAGTAATGCACAATACAAGTCTCTCAAATGGTAAGCAACGTTCATTGACTACAAAAGAATACAAAAATGATCAATGTTGCAGGAGCTATTTCACCTTGCTGTCTCCAAATATATAGCTGCTCTTTTTGATTTGTTGTTCATAACTCACTTGAAGTTAACAACATGAGCTTTTGGCTCACTATAGTAAACCTATATACCTATCTATGCATTTGAAATTATTGAATATACATCTACAATGCAGATGATAGAGTGATGACAAGAATAGTTATGTGAACTTACCTTATACAAACTATGTGCACATTGCAAAGATAAAAGTGCACTCTATGATTTGTTATTTTAGCTTACTTGAAATTGGAATATAGAATTTTTCCCAACTCCAATCTCCAATACACTTTTATATTATGAAGTGCACTTGGAATCATCTAAAACACGAAGGAGAAAATTATGTTATAATATGAGCCATTTGGATTTGTGAAACAACTTAATTCAACTTTCTATTTTTCAAGTTTGTGTGAAAATATAGGTGCACAATTTAATGTACCATTCATAACTTATGTGGAGTTCCAACATGAGCTTTTGCACCACTTTACAACATCTGTATACTTATCCAAAATTAGTCTTATTGCTTGAGTTAGATATTCTTTCTTTTCAAAAGCAAATTTCCTCTATGTGGTAACAGATATTGTTTATTATTCATGTGCAACAAGGGCTCTCTTTTCCTCATATGTTCAAACTCCGTACAAAGGTAGCTATGTGATCATGTTATCCTCATATGTGCACAAAGTTAGCTATGTGATCATGTTATTCTCAAAAAGCTATATCTGTTCTACCTAGACTGATCTTCCTGCAAAAAAACAGAAACTAACTCTTCAAATGTTAAGGCATTTGGATTGCCTTTCATCATCAAACAAAGAGTAGAAGCAAAACTCTGATATGAGTCAGGAAGACCATTCAGAACAGTCTGCAGAAGTGAACTGTCAGGAAGGACTTCATCTGCAGAAATCAACTGTTCCTTCAAATCCTTGATCTTTGTCAGAAAACTGTCCATAGAATCACCTTCATTCATGTGCTCACTCTCCAACTGTTTTCGGAGGTAATCGGCACGAGCCTCATTCCTAGCCTGTAGGTTTGATAGGACTTTTTTCAACACCCTGTACAATGTTCCATAGTCCTTTTGCAACCAATACATGTCGCATCATATAAGCCCATAACGGGTGTTGGTACCTTCCAACTTATCCTCAACAGCCAACATACGGAATACATCACTGCTTTGAGCCATGGCCGGTGACTAAAATACCTTGATGCAAAAAATTGCCTTTATCGCAAAAAGTTGAACAGAACTGCCCACATGAATTCTGCTTAACCTATAGCAGACTTCGAGACGCTTATATCGGCGAACCTTGCGTTCGGAGGCTGAAACGAGTTCAAATCACGATTTTGGCACCACAAAGTGAAGTTGTTTTAATCTTTGAAACACCCTGAGTATGCTCACCAAATTTCGTGCAATTCTGAGATTGCAACCGGGGAGGTGTCGATTACGCCCTAGATGAAGCGGCAACATGCTCTGATACCAATTGTTGGAGTTAGACGTCTGCGGAAGCATGCGAACAACACAAGGAAAATGAAGAAGCTTGGATCACAACACACAATACTGAATGTATTACGACTAGAATGTACAAAGATTAGTAGCCCGTTAGGGCAATAGGCGCATATACAAGCCGGGGAAAAAAACCTCCTAAAAAGGAAAAAAAGTGCCCCGGTGGTCCTAGAGTGTTCACACACATCACTACCTAAATATATCAACAAAGAGACATGAAGGACTCAAGGGAAAAAGTAAGATTGTAAGTGGAACCAAAGGAGCTTAGGGTTAGTTCCACTAAGATCTCCAAAAGAACTATGTAATCAAGAGAGTTAGAGAGAAAGATTAGCCAAAAAGCTTAGATCATGTGAACCCATATGAACCTTTTTCAAATTTAAAATGAAGGGATAAGGAGAGAAATTTCTATATAAAAGAACCGTTTCTACTCATTTCCTTAAAGTAAAGAAGACGTCCTAAATTTAAGGAGATTCTCCATAATTAATGAAAAGAAAAGTAGCAATTCTAAAATCAGATTGAAACTTATATGATATAAAAGAGTTTTCCCAGGTTTTAGGGAATCATCTTCCACTCTACAAAAATAGAGTATTAACGTATACATGCTCTTTCTCTCTTTCTATATATTTGTATTTACTTTGCATGAGTTATGAGGAGAGCTATGATCCTTTAAAAATAGAAATGAAAAGAAAAGTGGATTCGTAATTTTTTTATTTGCATATTTTCTTTTTCAACTCAAGCTCTCTAATTTTGTAAGTCTTGACATGCTTAGCATATTACTACTGAGTATGTGTAAGTGTCACACCATTGGTCTTCTTGATGAAGGGTGGGACAAGAGGATGGTCGCCCCGGCTCATGGCTTCACCCATACTATGGTTGCCGAGCTTTCACTTGAATACGGTCTCCTTGCCTGCGCACTGGATCACCTCTTGCAAAAAGTGATGGTTGTCCCAAGGCATGCACTAATTTTGGAGATTGTGGTCTCCCTGCCTTGTGGTATTAGAGCCTAGGAAGTAGGCTTGGGCAAGGTGGATGGAAGGCATGCGCATCACTTTTAAAGGCGAGCCAAACAAAAATGTGAGTGTATCTCCGAATCCATTGGTTGGATTTGGACATGTAAGATACTGTTGGAAAGCTCTTGGAACGAGCATTTCAATGGAAGCACTAGATTGAGGATCCAAGATATCACATGGGTGAGAACCAGGTTCAAGAGACCAAGGTTGAGAGCAAGGCAGGTCCGTAAGCTAGTGGCTAAGAAGCGGAAAGGCAAGGTTCAAGATATCAAGGTTGAGAGCAAGGAAAGTCTGTAGGCAAGTGGGCAAGAAGCAGAAAGGCAAGGCTCAAGACACCAAGGTTGAGAGAAAGGAAAGTGCGTAGGCAAGTTGCCAAGAAGTGGAAAGACAAGGTTAAAGAGATCAAGGTTGAGAACAAGAAGCTTCAAGAGACTATGCAAGGGTGAGGACATCAATTCAAGGGGAGATCAAGCATTGATCATTGAGGACAATGATCTCTAGAAGGGGAAGAGAGTGTTAGACTCAAAAAATGGCAAGAAGGAGGTGGTTGAACCACACCCTAAAAGGGAGGATTAGGAAGTAATCCTCAACCATAGTTTTTTGGGCAAGTGGTTAGCCCATGGTACTCCTAGCCGATAGGTCATGAGTTCAATTCCCACATGCTTCAACAATGTGTGATCTCCCATGTGCTTGCATGATCCAAATTACGGATGGTTTCCCTATGGACTCCATAGCATGATGGTCTCCCTTGGTATACTCTATCCAAGTGTTGGTTAGCCCATGTAGTGTCCGATGAAGCTTGTGGTCGCCTCAGACATCAGTGTTGGGGATAAAGGCCCTAAGGATCTCCTTTTGTATATTTTGACCCTTCCATGTGATAGCTCTCTTCAAGAACTTTTAAGACATCTTTTGTTATATCTTTTGGACCCTAGATTGGAGATTTGTAGGCATTTACATTATTTTTATGAATTTTGGTCATTGGCCATGTGTGAACATGTCCAAGCGACCCAAAAGTCATTCATTAATAAGATTTGGTCTCAAAACTCTCATAACTTGAATGAGACTTCTTTAACTTCAGCTTTTCCATCTTCTTCTCCAAATTTCTGTGTAGTTTTCTCTCTCTACTTTCTCTCTCCTCACGCAAGAGCCCATTCCCTTTGCGCTTGGAGCAACCAAGCAAACCATCACGTAAATTCTGTAGCTTCTTTCAGTTGGTACCAGAACTTTGAGATGTTCCATTCCGACAAAAGTTTCTTCAAATGCTTTTCTACTTAAGCTATGCTAAGCTGAAGCATTTTCTTGCATTTGGGAGAATTTCATCACAAAAAACCTCCATTTTTTTTCTAGAAAAGTGTTATTTTTAGAGGATTATTTCAGCCCACTGTAAAGCTGAAGCAAATTTTGAGTTTTTTAAAGAGTTTCATTATGGAGAACCTCTTTCATTTTGCTATTTTTATTCCCCCATGTAATTTTCAGAACTCACATTGCTAGTTTTTTATTTATAGGTCCTTTATTGGAGAGATTCCCTCTCATTTCAAGTGGGTTTACATGTATAAGGATTGTGGAAGTACATATTTGTTGGAAATTTATTAGAGGAGTTATTTCTCTGATCTTAGAGATCATATTGCCCCAAAAATTGGGGCTCTATGAAAACAAGCACCCATTGACTCAGTTTTGCATTTATGTTTGCCTTTTGTGGTTGAAAAACAACAAATTTGTTGTTTTTGATGCAAATATAGATTGTTAGAATTTTTTGATATTGTTTACATAAAATTTCAAAAAATATTTTTTTGAAGTCTTGAACAGTTTTTGGTCTTAATTTCTTAGTAATGACCAAGGCAGTCGAGTGCGTTCGGTGCGTTCAGTTCGGTGCGCGTAAGGTGCGAGAATTGAATGGTATCGAAAGGTAAGGTGCATCGTTACAAATACATATAAATTCATATGAATCTAATATATAGTATATACATATTTATTATTTATATTAAAAGTTAAAACTTAAAAATAACAAATCACAACCATAATCCATTAATGAAGTTTGAACCATTCATGATTCAATCATGTGACATAAATCATCAATGATAAAACACAATATAGTCAAGTCCGATGGAGAAAATTCAAAATTATGGACTCTGAGTCTCCGTCATCTGATAAATCATAAATGATAAATATGAAGTCAAAAACCCTATATACTGTCCATAATCCAATGTCAAAAAGCATGAATCCAAAAAGTAATATGATACATCATACATTGTAACTCATGAGTCTATATCTACTATCTACTCTAGATCATCTGTGGCAAAGGACTCATCTGATGATGAAAGAGAGATATCGTCTCTAGGAATGACATTCCCTTCATCGTCATACTTTGGACCACAATAGGAACCATCTCTACAAACCAATGATCCTCTGGTGCATCCTTGACAATGTCTTCGAACTGAGCCTCTGACACCATGGAGGGGCCTCGACGTCGAGAACGCATCTTGCGTCTCCTAGTATAAACCGGTGCCACTCTCGTAGATGGATCGTGCTCCTGAGGTGGATCACTCTGACGCCTACTAGTAGCATGGGATTGCGCTCTCGTAACCCTCCTATCAGTGCTCTCAAGTTCTGCATAAATCATCCTGTAAAGCCTCCTATCAGTGACGCCTACTAGTAGCATGGGATCGCGCTCTCGTAACCCTCCTATCAGTGCTCTCAAGTTCTGCATAAAGTTCTGATCATGCTCATCATCAATGGATGCTTCTATGCTTTCCTCTGATGCGAAAGCACTCTCAAAATCAATAGGTGAAGTCTGAGAAAAAAAAAAACACAATAAATTTTAAGAATATTATAATTTATCACATAAGAATAAGTTAGCAAATATTTACACAAATTTTAGTTATCAAAATTATTATCTGCCTCGGACCTTTAAGAGATCGTAATGTACGCAAAAATCGTAAATTGGCCTTACAAAAGACCACACGATGCAACCGCTCCACACTCAAACAATTGCGGAGCTTGGTGTGCACTAAAGAGAATGCACTCCAATTCTGCTCGCATGGGCTAGAAGAGCAATCCTACAATTATCATTGATCATTAAAGTTTATTATTCATGAATACTGGATTATAATTATCATCTATGTAGCAAATCACAATTCACAAATGATAAATTAAATTTCAATATACGGTATACCTGTGACAAGACCCTCATAGCATATGGTGCAATGGTAAGGTGACCATAATCGTAATGATTCCACCACTCAAGAGGTCGAGATGTGACATCTGGCCTCAATGAGGTGGATCTAGCATAGGCAATACCAACATTGCTCATATAGGCTGAAAAATCGCTATCAAATGCCACCTGCTGGTCAGGACTCATAGTGCGCTCCATGTTTAAGTCCTTCATATGTCGCATGTGTGGTTGTGACCATAAACGTGGACCCTTAAAGTAAGGGTGTAAAAGTGAAGCAAAACTATGAATCGGTCGTGATAAAAACTGCCATCGAGATCCCACTAACTCCATCACATCACGATGTCTACATTAAAAAAATCATAAAAGCAAAAAGCTATCAATGATCATAGAATCATCAACAAATAAGGTAATACTTAATAATTAAGAATTCAAATATACCTAGACGTCGATAGAGTGGTCACAGATGAAATAGCCTTCCGCATCCGTGTGTACATATGATATAAGAGGCCAAGTGTGGATCCCTCCATATCAGTAAATCGTAGTACTATATGAATCGGTTGCAAGACAGGTACACTACACTCTATCTTTGCCCAAAAATCCACGTGAAATCTTCCGCTGCACATAATTTGCTCCCTCTTTGCATCCTCTTGCCATGCTCCGCCATCGAGGGTCTATAACTGTCATGCGTAATGCATCCATGCATAAATGTAGTCTAGAAAAGACATGGTACGGACGAATCAATTCTTTCTTACTATAAGACCGAAAAATAGCTAATGCTAGGTGATTCTTACGTATGGAAGAAATCACCTTTTCTGCATCACTGACCACAAGAGATAGCCAAGGGAGCTTCCCTATATCCTCAATCAATAAATCTAAACAATGTGGAGCACATGGACTCCACACAATGCTAGGAAACTCAACCTCTACCAATTCTCCCATTCTCTTACAGTTTGGGGCATTATCGGTAATAACCTTTACTACATTTTGCACACTGATTTCCTCAATGGCACTTTTAATGTGCTCAAATATAAACTCTCCAGTGATGCGTGTGCCCGCATGACTACAATCAATGGCCTTAAGAAAATAAGTGCCCAAACAACTAGAGACCATTATGTTCATGATATGGCGACGTCGAATGTCACTCCATCCATCGGATATAATGGAGCAACCATATGTCTGCCATCCCAATCTAATGGGCTCTAGAAGTTTCTTGATTCTCTCTTTCTCTTCTATGAGCATAGAGGTGCGCAACCGCTTGTAATCAACCCCATGCCAGTCATCACAAAGCTCTATCTCTATGTCAGCTACTTTTTGGCGTTGCATCTGCAAGCCACTGGATATGCAAGAGGATTGAATATAGGACTGCAATGCTTTGAATCTTTGAGATGATTGTCCTTCCAATGGAATAGACTCTTCATTCTCATCACGTTGAGAAGAGGTCAGACTTCTCAATGTGGTAGCACTAAGTCTTGTATCCTCAATTTCTTCTAGTATATCCTTAGAGTGTCCAACGAATTCACGATGACGGGCTTCTTTAGCATCTTGAGCAAGTTTATGCTCTTTGCGCACAGCTTTTACAACGGATACTCCATAAAGGTGAAATACCACGAGGCATGATGATATATGTATGCCCAAGACTTAAGAGGCAAAATGTGGAGGCTTAGGGCTCTAAGCTCTTAGGTAAATTCAAACTTCTAATAGGCTGAAGACTCTCTCTCTCTCTATGATATATGTGGGTTGAAAGCACTTAGGTTAACTCTAATAGTCTTTCTCTCTCTCTCTCTCTCTCTCTCTCTCTCTCGGAAGTCAGGACTCGAACGGACTGGCTGCTTATCCGATGAGAGAAGGTAACGGGTTATGATGAGGAAACGTAGGAGGGAAGGTAGGACTCCAAGGCTGAAGCTATGGGCTGCAAGGCTGAAGCTATGGGCTCAAGCAAAGGGCGAAAACTCACGAAAAACAAAGCTGAACACTCACCTTCGAATTCTTTTAGGTCATGACTCTGGGTCAAATTTTTTTAATGATGTAACAACGAATATATGGCACCGAACACACCAAACCGCAAGAACCTGAAAAAAATGTGGTGCTACGCATCGAATCTGCTATGGTAATGGCCTCATTAGGTGGTTGCGCATGGGAAAGTTGTCAATTTTACCTTTTTCGATGAAATTTTGAAGTTCTCGGTGTGCTAACATGGGTCCTACCTCTTTTGATGTCAAAAACTTGTTTGAGATCAAGAGATTTGAGGGTAGCGGCTTTGATTTGCGAAAAGAGAGAATGCTTGACATTCTCTTTCTTAAAAATTGTGGAGGGGCTCTTGAGGAAGTTAAATATGAAGATATGACAAATGAAGCATGGATGAACCTAAACAAGAAGGCCATCACTTATATCAAGATGGTTGTATTAGATGAGATTTTAGTAGATCCTGAGGACCTTATATGAGCTTTTGAGGTCAACCTATGAAAATACCACGCCTATAAATCAAGTGCATCTTATGTGTAAACTAGTGAGTATGCATCTTGATGAGTTGAAAAGTGGAGGTGAGCACCTTTTACAGGTACCCTCAATTGCATGACTCTAGATTACTTGCATATGATGATAAGATCAAGGCCATCTTCTCATTGATGACCTTACCTGATTCATGGGAAACACTGTTTGTTTCACTTTCGAATAACTCTAATCTTACCTTTGATGGTGTAAGGGGTTCTATTTTGAATGAGGAAATCGAAAGGAAAGCCAGTGGAGAGGGCAGTGGTTCAACCAATGTGGCTAGAAAAGAACATAAAAGAAAAGTGGAAATGCACAAGAGGGATCAAAGCAAAAGCAAAGACAAGGCTGAAGTGACTTGTTACCAATGTGGAAGGAAAGGTTTGGTTGTAGATACTACAAAGCTGAACTAGAAAGAAAGAAGAACATAGGTGATAAGAAGGAAAAGGACACCAAGAATGAAGCATAGGAAAACTCAAAGGATAAGGGCAAAGAGAAGGCCAATGTGGCCTCTAGTGTCGTCATTGAGGAGTTATTAGATGTAGAAGATATTCTTTGTGTCACTATGGGAGTTAATCATGCCAAAGTTGATGATGCTTATGTTAATATTCATGCACAAGATATGAAGGTCACCAAGAGGGATCTGATTGATGCCTTGCTTACTGTAAATGATGCTTTGTCACAAAGATGGATTGTAAATTAAGGCGCATTGTTTCATATTACTCCTATTAAGGAGTGTTTTACTACTTTTCATGCAGGCATCCATGGATATATATATCTTGAAAATAACCATGCTTGTTCTATTGAAGGTATTGGCAGAGTGTATCTCATTGTAGATGGTACTAATGAGCTGGTTTTGTATGATGTAAGGTATGTACCAAGCATTAAGAAAAGCCTAATGTTTGTTGGGCAAATGGATATGCATGGATTAATGGATACAATACCCTCTTTGAGAAGGGGTCATGGAAGATTATCAAAGGCCCTAGGCTTATTGTTAAAAGTACATAGAAAGGGTCTCTTTATTGCTTGCGTGGTAAAGCCTTGCTGGGCAAGTTTATTGCTTTGGCGGAAATCCATTCACATATGGAATTATGGCATAAAAGGCTTGGCAACATGAGCCAAAAAGGCCTTTATAAAATATTTAATTTGGACAAATTTGATGCCAAAGGCTCAAAACTTGATTTTTATAATGGATGCCAATATGGTAAGCAAGTAAAGAATTCCTATTACTCTCGTGTCTCTCGCAAGTCTAATGTGCTTGATCTTGTTCATTTTGATGTTTGTAGCATGCCCACCAAATCTATGGGGGGTGATCTTTACTTTGTTTCTTTTGTTGATGACTACTTTAGGAAGCTTTGGGTTTATATGTTAAAATCTAAAGACAAAGCCTTTGCTGCATTTAAGAAATTTCATGCACTTGTGACCAACCAAACAGGTAGAAAGCTGAAATGCTTACATACAGATAATGAGCGTGAGTTTAAAAGTGCCGAATTCAATAAATTTTGCCAAAATTTAGGTATTGGGAGCTAACAATCCCATACAATCCCTTGTCTAATGGTGTAGCCGAAAGGTATAACTGGACTTTATGTGAGAGGATGAGATGCATGTTGTCCACAGCTAATCTCCTTCATGGATTTTGGGGAGAGGCTCTCAAAACTGAAGTTAATGTGTGCAATCGATCCCCTCACACATCCTTAAAAGGTGGCATTCCAATTTCCGGAAGAGGTTTGGTATGACAAACTAGCTTTATATGAACACCTACACATCTTTGGTTGTGATGCTTTTGTGCATATAAGATCTGAGTTGAGGAGCAAGTTAGATGCAAAGTCCATGAAAGGAATCTTCATGGGTTATGGAGATGAAGGTGAAATGGGCTACAGGATATGGCTTACTCAACTCAAGAAGGTAACTTGCAGCCAAGATGTTGTATTCAATGAGGCAAGGTTGATAAAAAATGATTGTGCCTCTAAAAGTGACCATAAAAAGGTCAAATTTCAGCATGTACAGCCCCATGAAAAATCTGAATTTTTCCCTCGTGATGCACAACACAAGGCTTGAAACAATAATGAGCCATTGGTTATTGAGTTAGATGATGTTGGACAACAAAATGAGGCTCTTGAAAGGCATATGCAGCCACCTATTCATGCTGAAAACAGGGCTGAAAATTATGTACAGCAGCTCATTAATAATGAGGAAGTTATATACCTCCTATGTTAGATCCATTGCCAGAGAATGTGCATCGGGTAAGAAGATCTACATGTACTAGAAGGCTTGTGAATAGATATGATCCCTCTCAACATTACATTATCTTATTAGATGAGGGTGAGCCTCTCATTTATAAAGAGGCTAAGTCATGTGAGCACAAGAAGAAGTGGGAGTTAGCATGCAGGAAGAGATAAAAGCTTGCATGCTAATGATACTTTGGGATTTGGTTGAGTTGCCCAAAGGTAGGAAGGCCATTCCTAACAAGTGGCTATACAAAATCAAGACACTGGATGGTAAAGCCAAGTATAGACAAGGCTGGTTGCTAAGGGATATGCCAAGAGGGCATTGATTTCCAAGAACTGTTCTCTCTGGTGGTCAAAATGAGCACATTACGTTTGTTATTTGCTCTCACAGCTTTTGTTGGATTTGGGGTTATTTCAAATGGATGTTATAGCAGCTTTTTTGCATGGTTTAGATGAAGAGCTGTACATGAAACAGCCCGAAGGCTATGCCATTCGTGGAAAAGAGCATCTGGTACGCAAGTTGAAAAGGAGTTTATATGCACTGAAACAAGCCCCCATACAATGGTATAAGAAGTCTGATGCATTTATGCTCAAACATGGGTCCAAAAGAAGCCATGTAGACCATTGTTTGTACACCAAAAAGGATGAATATGGAAGCCCGATTATTCTAGTGCTATATGTAGATGGTATGCTGCTGGCTGGGAAGAAAAAAAGTGCTCTAAATACTCTAAACCAGCAGCTGAACTCTACATTCTCAATGAAAGACCTTGGGGAAGCTGAGCATATACTTGGTATGCAAGTAAAAAGGGATAGATCATAGGCAGCAGCATACTTTGCATTTATCTCAAGAAAAGTAGATTACAAAAGTGCTGGACAGATTTAATGCGGCAGATATTAAGCCTCTTGGAGTGCCATCACTCCCGAATGTTATTTCCTTTTTAATAAACAATCTATCCTTTCATCATCAACTTAGCTCCCACTAAACCTAGGAAATACCTAATCATTAATGTCATCAATAGAAATAAAAAACTTGTCACCCAACCGTGTGACTAGGCAAGTTGAAACAACCTTCATGGCAAGAAGCCCTCCAAAAAGGATGCAAACATTAGTGGAAAATTCAAAAATTTTTGAAGTGTTATCCTCCGAATTTTGGCTCTGTGCCAACAGTCCCCGTCTCGAATCGGGTTTATCACATATGACTGTCTCGAGAACGGATCATGGGGACGGGAGCTTGTTTCAGAACAATGCTTGGGGACGTTTTCCGTCCCATTTATCCGTCCCGTAGATTTTGGGGTCGGGGACAGAGTCCCGACGTCCCTAAGGTCCAGGGACGCGTCCCCTTATGACTGTGAGTTATAGGCATTTACAATATTTTTATGACTTTTGGTCATTGGCCATGTATAAACATGCCCAAATGACCTAAAAGTCACTTTTCAATAAGACTTAGTCCCAAAACTGTCATAACTTGAATGGGACTTTTTCAACTTCAGCTTTTTAACTTGAATGGGACTTTTTCAACTTCAGCTTTTTCATCTTCTTCTCCAATTTTTTGTGCAATTTTCTCGCTCTACTTTCTCTGTCCTCATGCAAAAGTCCACTCCCTTTGCGTTTGGAGCAACTGAGCACACCACTATGTAGCTCTCCATGGCCTCTTTCAATCAGTCTATGCTCCAAGTGTGGTCAACCCAACATTGAATCCCATGTAGTTGAGGTCCCCTTACCAAAAGATGACTCTTTTACAAATGATGGTCCCCTTTCGTGCTCATATCCAAGGTTGGTGGTCGACTCTCCAACGTCATGCAAGTGTCATATGCCGATTGGAGAGGAGTAAATCCAAGGGTAGTTAACTTGCCAAGGGTGGTGGCCCACCTCCCTCTGCATGTAGCCACTTCTTGCTAGGTCTTTGCTAGGCCGTTTGTGGTGACAACCCATGTCAAGGGGCACTTTTACCCTCCTCCAAGGACCACCTCTTTTGGAAACAATATGAAAAGGTCAAAAATTATTATTAGCTCATTAGATAGTACTTGAGAAGAGCTTTCCTTTGATATATAACATTATGTCATGAGAGGTCCAAAAATGCAAGAAAACCCTAACCCTAATTTTTGTTTTTTGCATATTCTTAAACCTCACCTTATGAGGATCAAGGAAAGCTAACTCTCATGATTTCCTCATGGTCAAAATAAGAGATCGCAACACTTTCAACCCCAAAAAGCAAGATCAGTTTCTTAATGTTGGAGTTAGTATTTCATATGAGAAGATGGTAAACACACTTTTAAATTCACTTCCATCTTCATTTTGTTCTTTTGTTGCTTCTTTATCTCTCTCAACAAAAGATAGAGAAATTTCATTTGAAGAGTTGTAGTTCCTATTACTTCAAGATGAAGATCAACGAAAGAGTATAGAAGAGAATAATGAAGCCATGTTATTATCATCAAAGGGTAAGAAGAAGAAGGAGACAACAAAGGAGGAGGAGGAGCGTCAACAAAGTAAGAAGGGAAGTAAGTCTTCCACTTCATGTTCTACCACATCTACCTCTAGTACTTCTTCTAGACCATTTACTTCAAAAAAAGGAATTCGCTACCATTGCAAGAAATCATATCATTTCATAGAAGAATGTAGAAAAAAGATTTATAATGAGAAGAATAAAGCGTAAGGTAATAATGCTAAAGATGATTCAAAACCTAAGTCTTCAAAGGAAGAATCTTATGCATGTGTCAATATCGAAGAATTAGCTTTTGAAAGCAACATGAAATGCAATCTCTAATAATCCTTCGATTTTTTATTATGGAGCTACTAAGCATATGACAGGTTGCAAAAAGGTATTTGCTTCACTTTCTAACTCTTCAAGTAGAAGAGTGACCATTTTAGATGGTCATGATTTAGATGTTGTAGGTGTTGAAGAAGTAAACCTAAAGCCAAGAGAAGATGGAAATCTCAAAATTTCTAATGTTCTTTATGTTCGAGAAATGGAAAAGAATTTGCTCTCAATATTTACTTTCTTGACAGATGGAAAGTTTTTTTTAAGAAAGATTTATGTTAGATCCTCTCACCTAATGAGGAGCATTGTCTACTTCAACGTGAAAACAGAAGTGGCATGTTTGTATTGTCCAAAATTTGTCATGCTAATGTTTCCAAGTCTTCTACACGTAAGTAGAACATGAAGTTATGGCATGCTAGATTTGGTCATATGAGTTACAAAGGTCTCAAGCGCATCAAAGATCAAGGTATGGTGGAGAGTTTGCCTACTTTCGCTTTACCCAATGATGCAGAATCATGAGAAGGATGTCTTAAAGGAAAGCTTCACAAACTTCCTTTCAAGAAACATGGATACATCACGACCACTAGGAAGTTGCACATCATACATTTAGATGTGAATGCTCCTATGAGAACACATTCCATTTAACATTATAGCTATTTTGTCACATTTATTGATGATTTTTCGAGATATTCATCGATTTATGGGCTTAAAGCAAAGTTAGAGCTCTTTCCTACTTTCAAGAAGTTCTTAGCTATGGTTGAAAATGAAAGTCAGACAAAAATTTAGATTTTCAGAAGTTATAGAGGAGGAGAGTACATGTCAAAGGACTTCAAATCTTTTCTTGAAGACAAAGGTATCTCTCATTAACTCACTATTGCTTACACTCCATAATAGAATGGTGTTGCAGAGAGAAAGAATAGGTTACTTGTTGGGATGATGCGTAGCATGATGTCATTCAAAAAGCTTTCTCTTAAATTTTGGTTTGATGCAATACATGAAGCTAATCACATTCTGAATAGATCTTCCACAAAAGCTTTAAAGATCATTATCTTATGAAGCTTATTATGATACGAAACCCAATGTGAGATACTTCAAAGTGTTTGGTTCTCCAACTTATGTTCACATTTCGAAAAAAAAGATCATGGTAAGCTTGATGTAAAAGCCATCATAGTTGTTTTTATTGGTTATGCAATTGAAAGCAAAGGATACAGATTCTATATTCCAGAAACAAGTGATATCCTTGTACCTACTCTCACCCAATGCATATATTTTAGAAAGTCACATTTATGATAAGAAGGAAGAGATTCCATATTTCATAAAAGAAGATGACTATGCATTTTTTAGAAGGAATTCGGATTCTTACATTAAACCATACAAGGGGGGTGATGAACCTTCTGAAACCCTATAAATTGCACTTGATAAAAGTGAAGAAAAGTTTCATTCTCTACATTTATATCTAGTTCTTCATAAGTACTCTTTGAAGTTCCAACTTATGAAGTTGGAGAAAGTTCTAGAATTCGAGAAGAAAGAGATACTGAAGAACAAGAAGATATTGCATCAGTTTTCAAGAATAATCCAAGGTGGTTATATCAAACTTGGAAGGACAGTGGTATAAAGAACTTTACAAGTAGAACAAGAAGTCAGACAAGGAAAGAACAAGCAGATTAGGTAAATTATGCAAAACATTTTGAGAATCATAATATTTTAGCACTAACTTCAGTTGAGAATCAACCAACTAATGTTAAAGATGCACTACGAAGTCTTGTTTGGAAGAAAGCTATGCAAAAAGAGATTCATTCTATTCATAAGAATCAAACATGGAAGCTTTGTGAGTTACCAAAAGATAAAAAAACAATGACAGTAGTCAGAACAATACCTTTCTCTTGTACTTTCTCTTGTTGCATTCTTTGGTTGGAATGTATACGAGTTAGATATCAAAATGACCTTTCTTAATGGTGATCTTTATGAAGGTGTCTACATTCAACACCCAGAAGGTTTTGAAGAAATAGGTAAAGAGCATTTCGTATGCAAGCTTATCAAAGCATTGTATGATTTAAAGCAAGTGCAAAGAGCATGGTACGAGAAGATACATCTCTATCTTTTATCTATTGATTTTGAAAACTCAAAAGCTTCTCCACTCTTTATGTTAAAGTAAAAAAAGATGTCTTGATTATTATTATTATATATATTGATGATATGATTATGGCATATCCCAAGGATTTAGATCTTCAGTTTTTAAAGCACAACTTGTATAAATTTGATGTGAATGATTTAGGTATTTTACATTATTATCTTGGGATTGAGTTCAAATACAGGAATGAGTGTATCTACATAACAGAGCAAAAATACATTGAGAAATTATTGGAAAGGTTTGAAATGACAGATTCCAAGCCTATGCAAACACCTATGGATGTTAATGTGTTATTACTAACAGAAGCAAATTCAGAACCTTTTGATGCTACTTTGTATATTCAAGCAATTGGTTGTTTGATCTATTTATGTAATACACGTCCTTGCATTAAGTTTGTAGCTTCTCAAATATCTAGGTTCATGCACAATCCACTCAAGATTCATTGAAAAGCCCTTGAGAGATATATTTACATTGAGAAATTATTGGAAAGGTTTGAAATGACAGATTCCAAGCCTATGCAAACACCTATGGATGTTAATGTGTTATTACTGGAAGAAGCAAATTCAGAACCTTTTGATGCTACTTTGTATAGTAAAGCAATTGGTTGTTTGATCTATTTATGTAATACACGTCCTTGCATTAAGTTTGCAGTTTCTCAAATATCTAGGTTCATGCACAATCCATTCAAGATTCATTGAAAAGCCCTTGAGAGATATATTTGTAGACATCAGAAGTTTTGCAGATGTTTGTACTTTATGCCATTATGATATTGAAGGGGGAATTGTTGGAAACAATGTGAGAATAGCACAAAAACCCTAATTTCCAGCAACCCTAATATAATTACTGTTAGTTCATTGGATAGTATTGAGGAGATCTTTCATTTAATATACAACATTATGTCATCAAAGGTCCAAAAATGCAAGAAAACCTTAATCCTAATTTTTGCTCTTTTTGTTTTGCATATTCTTAAACCTCACCTTATGAGTATCAAGGAAAGCTAACTCTCATGATTTCCTCATGGGAAGAATAAGAGATCGTAGCACTTTTAACCCCAAGAGAAAGATCGTTTTTTAAAATCTATCGCAAGCTTTTTTAGTGCTTTTCATTGCTTTTCTGCAAGAATTTTGCTAAATCAGCCTAGACCTATATAATAGAGGCTTGGGGGTCACTTTAAGAATCACTTAAGGATCATCCAAGGTCTACTCAAAGAGGAGTAAGTGCTCTATGGCCTGGAGAAGGTGTTGGTGCATATTTGGAGGAGATTTTGACAGCCAACCATCAGCTTTTGCTGAGTTTTGTAAGTAGCAAGTCCAATTTCAGTTGTTCTTCTATTGTTGCTGCTGTTCCAAGGCGTTTGCCTTCTACTTCAACACAAGGAGAAGATTATCTTGCTATTTAGGTCAATTTTTGATTTAGGGTTTTTGAAAACCTAATTTCAGAATTAGGGTTTGTTGTAAAACAGTTCTAAACTGTTACTATTCCTTTAAATTGCACATACACACACTCTTCATACCTCTTAGGTACTTATATGCACAATTTTTTGTATCTAGAACCCTAAATTCAGCCTAGATTCAGTTTTGTATTAGCATAGATTCGGTTTTGTATCATTAGGCACATTGTAATTTGACATGCATATTAGATAGTGTAGGTAAGCATTCAACTTACTTTGACACTTTGAAAATAAGTATATTCTTTTCTATTTCTCATTCATCTAATTTTGAGTCTTAAGGTGTGTATGCTAAGGTTCATGTGTTGGAAGTTCCTGTAAACCTATGAATATTATTATTAGGGCCCACCTCACTTCCAACAACCTCTTTTCGTGGAGAGCCATGCATCTAACCATCTCATATCTATATAAGTAGTTGTTGGGCACTCATTTAGACTACCATTGTTACTATTATTAGTACGCTGAGGACTATTGAAATTGCTGTTGGGGATCTGTTGTTTCCTTCGGGTATGTAGAAGGAGCTCTTGTGCTTTGTCATAGGGCTCTATCCCTTGTATCTTGTTGTATTCTTATGGTTGGGCTACTCACCCCAGTGTGTTGAGATAGCTGTGCTATGTATTTTCGGAGTCTTGGATTAAACTTTGGGCAAGCCTTGCAGTGTATTATGGAGCGATTTGCAAGCATTGAGACTATGTTTTGTGATGTCTAGTGTTGTTTCGTATAGACTATTGGCCTAATTTGCATTGTGTGCTCCTTGTGTGGTTTATTTTCTAAAGTAATACTTTGGTCTTTAAGTGCGTTGGAAGTCGTCAAATTCTTGGAGTCTAAGTCACTAGTTGATTGCTAGCTACTTGTGTTGCCGGTAGAAAGGGAGCTTTGCTCATAAGAGTGATTGAGCAGGTAACCTCAAGGGTAGACAAGTGGGAATAGATTAACTGTTTGAGGCTCCTCATATGTGTGTTCTGTCATTAGCATATATATATATATATATATATATATATATATATATATATATATATATATATATATATATATATATATATATATATATATATATAATTTTATTATGTGTTGCGATTTATGCTATTGTTAGTTGTGATATTCTTTATGAACTCTCTTTTTATATTTCTTTGTTTTTCCTATACCCTCTTAAGTAGTTTGGCATTTGCTGAAAGTATCTCTATGGACAGGCATGTTATAGGGTATACTTCCCTAAGATTTGGTTAAGTATGAGGTGTGCCCGTATCTTTTGTGCCAAAGGTTCGAAAGGGACTCTTTAAACAAAAAGCACAATAGCTTGTACCGCCCTTTGTCTTCGACTCCTTGTGCGGTGATGTCTTTAGTTGTATGGTCAATCACTTTTACAGATGCGTCATCAAATAACACTTGTTTGTTGTGGTTGGTGATGGCTCTAACTGAGAATAGATTCATGCACAAGTTTAGAACAAACAATACATTGGATAAAGCTTTACAATCCCCGTGATGATTGGTGATTTTCCTTCTCCTTCAATAGGGAGACTTTTGTTGTTTCCTAAATAGACTTCACCAATATGATCTTCGATCTCTTGGAAGCAGTTGTGATCTTTTTTTGCACATATGAGATGTGGCTCCGTTGTCAAAGATCCATTCTTGTGAGGAACTCGAAGTAATTAGGGCATTAGTTTCTGTGGAGATAAATAGTTCTTCACTAGAACAATGAGACCTATGTCGAGAGGATTGTATAGCCAAAATTGGCCCCCTACAAATTTTTTTGTGCACCTAATGAAGTCTAATTGCAGAATCTATGGAAGTACAAGAAGAGACTAATTTTCAGAATTGGTATCCAAAATGGGACTAATTGTCAGAACTGGTCTCCAAAACGAGACTAGTTTTAGAAGTACAAGAAGAGACTAATTTTCAGAATTGGTCTCCAAAATGAGACTAATTTTTAGAATTGGTCTCCAAAATGAGACTAATTTTGTAGAATTAGTCTTCATAATGAGACTAATTCTCAGAAATTGGTATGCAAAATTAGACTAATTTTGCAGAATTGGTCTCCATAATATGACTAATCTTCAGGAATTGGTCTCCAAAATGAGGTTAATTTTGCAAAATTGGTCTACATAATGAGATTAATTCTTAGAAATGAGTCTGCAAATTGAGATTAATTTTGCAGAATTGATCTCCGAAATGAGACTAATTTTGCAGAATTGGTCTCCATAATGAGACTAATTTTCAGAAATTGGTATGCAAAATGAGAATAATTTTGCAGAATTCGTTTGTACAATGAGGTTAATTTTCAGAGATTGATCTGCAAAATGAGACACACTCTCCAAAATTGGTCTCCAAAATCTGATTAATTTTCCAGAATTGGTCTCCAGAATTGGACTAATTTTCAAGAATTGTTCTCCAAAATCGAACTAGTTTTCTAGAATTGGTCTCCAGAATCCGATTAATTTTTCAAAATTGGTTCTCCAAAATCGGACAAATTTTCCAGAATTGGTCTTTAGAATCAAGCTAATTTTCGAAATTGGTCTTCCAAATCGGACTGATTTTCTAGAAATGTTCTATAGAATCAGACTAATTTTCCAGAATTGGTCTCTAGAATCGGACTAATTTTTTAGAATTGGTCTCGAGAATCGGACTAATTTTCTAGAATTGGTTCCCAAAATCAGGCTAATTTCAATTTCACAAAATTCGTCTTTTTTAGAATTGGTCTAAAACAAGAGACTAGTTTCACAATATTGGTCTTTTTCAAAATTGGTTTAAATAAGAGAACAATTTCACGAAATTGGTCTTTTTTCGGAATTCGTCCAAGGCAAGAGGAGAAGGCCAATTTCATAAATTGGTCTACGGACGAGGAGTGATTCCAAGGGTTGCTCTCAGGCAAACGAAAAAGAAGGGACCCACTGGTAGAGAAGAAAAGAAAGTGGAGGCAAAGAAGACAGAGAAAGAGAATGGAGACTAGAGTACCGGATTCGGCAGAGCGCAGAGTACGAGTACCAGAAAAGTGAGTGGAGACAAAGAGAACAAAGAAAGAGAGCGGAATACCAGAATTGGAAGAGTGCAAAGTACTGGATTTGGTAGAGTTCCAGAAAAGTGAGAGTGAAGGAGAAGAGTGGTGGAGTAACTGCCTTGCAGAGAGCCAATTTATATAAGAGAAGGGATTCGAGTACCAGAGACACCATATAGGAGACACCAGAGAAGAGAGATCAGATATTAGACACAAGATACACATCATATGTGATACATCAGAGTGAGGTTTCCCAAGCTTCAGCAATTGAGTTGAGGAGTTAGACAAGAGGCTCTGGTTTTGTCATTGAGGGTGGACAAGCGGAGTAGGTCTACGAGGACTGAGTGCTTAGCATGACATGAGACTTATATGCTTCACTAGTGTCTTGAGTTGGATTCTGTAGTTAAATTGTGAAGTTGTGAGCTGCCCCTTGCTTTCTTCATTGTGATTCTACCGCCTACGTTGTATATTCCCTTTCTTCATTGTGATTGTACTCCCTACCTTGTACACTTCCATGTTTATGTTAATGGAGTAATGCTTCTGACTCTTAATTTTTGCTCTTCTTTTGTCTAAGTTTGTAATTTGTGCAAAGCAAACACTAGTGCATACTGCATTGAGAAAAAGAACCCACCTCGAGCAAAAGAGAACAAGAATTTCCTTTGCAAGGATTTAGATTGGTTCTTGGAGCCGGAGGCTTTGGAGCTATTCTTCTTTTTGTAGCAGAATTTCTCAAGGTGCTCAATTTTACTATAGTAATTGCAGCTAAACTTCTTTGATGAATTATTGGAACCTTGTTTAGATTTGTTGTTAGAGTTGTGACTCACATGCTTTGCCTTATTGAAGGGTCACTTGGCCTTCATCGCAGTTTCTTGTGAGGATGCCGACTTTGCTCGAGAAGCAAAAGTTTCCGAACTTCTTTCCAAGTCAATATTTGGCCGCGATTATAAAGGGTTGTCATGAATGTTTTATATGATCTAGGGAGCTTATTGAGAAGGCGAATGGCCATGTCCTCATTGGTAACTTATTGGCCACACAATGCTAGCTTGCATTGATAATTCTCAAAGGTTTCTATAACTTTAGTCATGGGATTCTAGGGCCTAATTGAGAGGTTCTGAAACTCGGTCTCTAGCGTATAGATTTTTGAAGATTTGTCCTCATAAAGATCTTGCAAAATGTTCCAAGCTTCATGGGACGTTTTACAATAGGTAATGTGGCCCTTGATCAATTCATTACAACCTAAAAATAACTGACCTAAAGCTCTCGTCTTTGACATTCCATACGTTCTAGGCTCCCAGATCACTTTCCTTTTCCGGTTCACGCTCGGTTCCTTCAACTACTTCATATAAGAGGTTGATATAAAGGTATGCCCTAATTGTATCCTTCCAAAGATTATAGTTGGTGCCGTTTAATCGCTGATTCTTTGGGATAAAAATTGGCGTAACAGAAGGCAAGTACCATTGACTTGAGGATGTTGTGTTTGAGATCGTAGATATTATCGTCGTTGAAAAGAAATCATATCTGAAAACATTGAAGTCGGAATTCGCACAAAAGTTTAGATAGGTAAGAGGGGCTTAGAGTAGCCCTACACTTGATGTCTAGAGACACACCTTAGAGGGGAGGCTTAGAATAGCCCTACACTTGGAACCAAAAGCGAGATGAGTCGACAGAGAGAGAAGGCTTAGAGTAGCCCGATGCACACCAAGCTAGTCTTAGAGTACGCTTAGGAACTTGAGAAATCTTGTGGGTGGGCTTAGAATAGTCTCCAATCCACAAATGCACACACACACACACACACACACACTAAGTTCTTCTTTTATTCTTGAGTTATAAAGTGAAGGGGCACTTAGTTCCAAAGGGTATGCCCAAAGAGGAGGGTTGATAACCTAGAAAAAATGCAAGCAATAACTTAAGAGTTATTACAAAGGTGGGCACTTTGTGGCAAATGGTGTCCTCAAGAGAGAGGGTTAAGACCCATTGGAAATACAATAAAATGCCTTACAATGAGATTATTTTCGTGCTTGAAGATTCAAAACCAAAAAGTCTTATGAGAGATTTCCCCAAGTCCAAAGTGAATGGAATAGAGATTAATTTAAGCCACTAAAGATTTATGGCTTTTGAAATTGAGTTTTTGAAAATTAAAGTATTTTCCAATGTGAAAGCTTTTGAATTGTATGGGTTCAAAAGCACTAAAATGTTATGTTTGCTTAAGGGTTTAAGGATCCCTTTTATGGAGCAAATGCGTAGCAATTTAAATGAGAGGGAATTCAAATATAGAGCTTTGAAATATCAGTTGACATCATTGATGATGGTAGCCACAAATCGGCACCTATTCCTTGTATCTTTGAGAGATAAGAAGTGTGGGATATAACCACGTGGCTAGAGAGACATTATAGACGTTTTGAAATCACTGATGAAAATTGCATGTTGCTGCTCAAAAAATCTTCCGAAATGCATTCAATAGAGACAGAGGGTGCAACACTAATTTTATGTCTCTCTCTCTCTCTCCGTCTCTCTCAAAAAGTTGGTGCAAATGTTGGATCAGTCGTGTGTCACTGTGTAGTTCTCTCTCGATGTGCCTTTCTCCCTCTGCAGTCGTCATGACGGCTTCTATGATGTGCTCAATGGAATATGCACAGAGTCTCCACTCGGGCCCGCCTAGCTCCGCCTAGCTTCAACACCTTAAGCATCTTTGTCGATGGTTGGTGTAGCAATACGTGCGTGTCGCAATGTCGAAGTATGCAGCTACTGAACTTTTTGGATCCCTTTAGCGTCGATACAACTATCGGCTAGCATCATCATTGTTAAATCATGTAGGCGATTGATGCTCGTCCACCTCACCCTTTGGTTGTCTGTAGATGCACCTTCACTTCCTGTGTTTCTTGCTCATTGCTCCCGTTTGCTCTTTGCATAGAATATGTCTAGTAGGAGGACAAAGGATGGTAAGACATCAAGATGGGACGCAGAAGAAAGCTCTCATGGTCGAATGCACTGTGCTGAAGAGATTAATCATTAGACCTGTCCGGAAAGGTTCTCTTGCAAAGAAAGATCGTGTAGAGCAGATAGAACAAAGAGCTTGCTCAAAAAAATGCATGCCTTGATGATGTAACAACAAAAATGATGATAAAGGATCTCTCTCAATGAGTGGAGAGCCACACCACCACACTCTACTAGCATCACCACCAAAACCACCACCAAGACCTTCACCTAAGGCTCTGATACCATGTAGAGAGTAGACACGCGGAAGAAAAATGAAAAGAAGAGTGTACTCACAAAATGAAAGAGTGTGAGACTCAAAAGTGAGTACACCATAAAATGGGAAAACTCACATGAACTAGAGTGAGCTTGCCAAGAGCATGGAGTGGCTCTCAAGCTTCTAACCAAGTACAAATGGAGGGAGAGGCCTTCCTTATATCAAGTTGGAGGGGGTTCTCCAAAGTACCTTAAATGTGGGATAATTCCCCTTCAAGGAAAATGAATACACTCTTAGAAATGGAAAGGTACCCAAATACAAAAGAGATACAATATAAAATGGAAATAAACTGGGAATGTAGTGCCTTATAGATACAAAATGGAGATGCACTCATGTGAATACAAATGGAAATGATGTAGGAGAAATCATGTCATCAACAGGGCCAACCCTTCGAGTTGCTCAAGATGGAGAGACCCTTCCAATTGCTCAGGATAGGAAAACCCTTCTGGTTGCTCAAGATGGGTCAACCCTTCCAGTTTCTCAAGATGGGCCAAACCTTCTAGTTGCTCAAGATCGACCAACCCTTTCAGTTGCTCAAGATGGGCCAATCGTTCTAGTTGCTCAAGTTGGGCAAGCCTTTCTTGTTGCACATGAATGAGCACCACATGAAGGACCACCACAAGAACCCCACTCAAAAGATCACCACAAAGACCACCACAAGAAAGTCGATTGCATGAAAAACCACCACGAGAAGGTCCATGACCACTAGAAGGACCGCCATAAGGACCACCACAAGGATCACCACCAAAAGAACCACCATAAGAAGAATCACCATGCAGAAGAGCACCACAAGGGGGAGCACCCAACCACCACCAAGAGGGCCATCATAAGGAAAGCACATTTACACTTATATCAAGAAAACCGAGTAATCAGGCTAAGTTGGGAAGTTTTATGCATGTAGGATGAGGAGATGCAGAACATGAGAAGGTGCCTCTGGAGACTAATTTTGACTTAGGAGCCAAGGATGACCTCCCATATCCAAATATTCCATGAGAATGGACTAAGGAGTTTATCACAGAGCACAAGTTGAATGAGCCCCAACATACAATATAGATGACTTCTCAAGCAATAGCAACATAAAGACACTTGTAAAGGAAGTGAACCTTGGAGATGATTAAAACTTGCAAATAATCCACCTACCGACCTGGCTATGGCATTATCCATTTTTTTTACAAAAGGTAACATCCCTCCTCCATACCTATAAAAGTGTCTTTGCCTAGTCCTACAAGGATCTTATAGATATTTCCGAAGAGCTTGGCTACATTGAATCCCTTGACAAAGTGAGCTTCACCCATAACCATACCATATAGACTCAATCCGAAGTCTGTAGAGGCAGTTAAGGTAGAGTTGACTAAATTTGAGGAGATAGAAATCATTATCCCTATTATACACTCACGACAACTCTCGTATGTGGTTATTGTGCCCGGGTCTTGACTTCAGTGGGCCCATGTGGCAATAAGAGGTACATTTTGATGGCCACCTGTTTCTCAACCAAGTGGGTAGAGGCTAAGGCTACTTCGGATTGCACTGCATCGACTCTGGCTAAGTTCATGTACAAACATATTTTTTCACGGTTTGGGTGCCCACTTGAAGTAGTGATAGGGGCACCCATTTTGTGAATCAGTTGCTACAACACATTTTTACGGTGTATGACAAGAAGTCATGCGCCTATTACCCTAGAGCTAATAGGCAAGCCGAAAGCTCGAACAAAATCTTAATGGGGCTACTATGAAAGCTTTCCTTGGACCACCAGAGCTCTTGGCCATGAGCATTGATTGGAGCAATCTGGGTATATGAGAATACAAGAAGGGGTACTAAGAGGTGAAAGCCCCTTTATATTGGCATATGGCAAGGAAGCATTTGCCCCTTTTGAGTTCATGGTCAGGAATGAAATGGAAGAAAGGTTGTTCGCTGCCGAAATTGATCCTCACATAAGAAGACTGGAAGAATTGGAAGAGTGTAGGGAGACAACAATGAAAAGCTTGCAGGCTAAGCAAGAAGAGGGCAAAAGATTCCACGACAAGCATCTTAGAACAAAAGAGGTGAAGAAACGATCTCGTGTTTGTACACCAAATCCCACTAGTACCCACTAACCTGGCATCCACGTGGGTTGGACCTTACAGAATGGTAAAGTTATTGCATCAAGGCACTGTAACTTTGCCATTTTGTAAAGTTACAACTTGAAAACTTGGCGAGTAAAAGCTTCTCCTTGTATACATTTCCTGAGTGAAGTCCTATTACTGTTGAAGCATGTGACATGAACAATCACTTCACTGTACATACGATGGTTTATATGTAGAAGAATACAAACAGAATGGAAGGTCAATCACCAAAAGGAACAAAGTGGGTAGGATGTTCACCTTGAATGTGAAAATTCTTGAAATGAATGCAGGCATGTTTGCAAAAGGTGCAAGTATTAAGGTCAATCACCAAAAGGAACAAAGTGGGTAGGATGTCCACCTTGAATGTGAAAATTCTTGAAATGAATGCAGGCATGTTTGCAAAAGGTGCAAGTATTATTGCTGACTTAGAGATTTGGCACAAGCGAATTGGACATACAAATTTGTAGAGGCTGAATTCAATGCTGTCAAAGGAGCTTGTCAATGGACTACCAAATTTCAAGGTTGCAGAGATGTAGAAGGTATGTGAAGCATATCAATTTGGTAAACAATCAAGGGCATCATTTCCATATGACAAGCATGTTAGTGAGAATGTGCTAGAAATAGTACATACAAATGTCTAGGGTCCTAGAAAGACTATATCTGTGCAAGGTTTCAAGTTTTAGGTCACTTTCATTGATGGCCTTACACGAAAAGTGTGGGTATAGTTCATGGAAGAGAAGAGTGAGGTGTTTACTCACTTCTAAATTTCAAGGATATGGTGGAAAAGCAGATAGGAAAATATATTCAAACATTAAGAGAAGGACCAGCTTGCACCGGGATGATGCAACATCTTGATGTGGGGGTCTGTATATGATGGAGATGTTAGATTAGCCTTGGGTAATGGAACTCCTTTGTGCAGATGCTTGTGGAGTTGAAATTGTCATGTTGATTTGGTTTTCTTGAGGAGCAAATTGTATGTTATGACATGCAACCATTTAAAAAAGCTATGCCTTTGGTACATGCTTGTTATTGATCTAATTCAAGGTAAGACTCATGAATTCCCTGTTCTTCTTTAATATTTCCCCATATTTTATCTAAAATGTTGCAAGTCACAGCTTGGAGCTAAAATATATTTGATCTTTTTTATCTTTAAGATAATGCACGTTTATGGGATTGGGATCAAACATATCTCATCTGCCTTTCATCTTGCATATATTATCAACATGAAGATTGGTTGTGTTATATGTTGTTTCCACCGTGAAACATGTATTCCCATACATGAAATAATAAGACTGACATTCATAGTTCCTCTATCAATGTCAATCACAGAGAAGAAAGATGGCTACAAATTGTTGCCTTATTGGATTCCCAATTTTCCTCTGCACACTCCTTATCCTTTTTCAAGTTGTTATAAATCGAGCCTTGCGTGGACCAAATTATTCATGTGGCTGTGCTTGTTTACCAACAAATGACACCACTGGTAGCTGTAAGAAGGTGTGTGGCTTAGAGTACTCAACTCCCACACAGGCTGTGTTCTGTGCGATTTCAAACCCGATACAGTGGCCAGCAGCCTTGCAAATTCCTTCTTATCTGTATAGAGCAGTAGATGAACATGATAATGTGTTTCCTGGCTTACCGGATGCTTCATGCCGATCATGGGGTACATGTCCTGTGAGCCTTTTGTACACTGGAAGAAACCTGGTTCTTGCAAACGGTATAGCCCTTTCAAACTCATCATTTTTATCATCTAACTTGTGAATTTCCCGTCCACACGTAGTAATACTTTTTTGTCCTCGCAGACATAGCATCTGGATTTTTCTTGACTACTGTGCCATCAAATATTTCGGATTTGCTGCGCACACTATCTGAACTTGTGCCAGTAAGGACATACCGACCTTAACTGGAAAAAAATAAAAGAAAAATTCTCCTTCAATGGAGCTGTGTAAATATTGATTGAATTATAATTTGAAAGATTAGTCAGATATTGAAGTGCATTACATAAGATTCTACAAGAAGGATCATTTACTTTTTTCCAACTCTCGTCAGGGAACAATTTATGGAATACCGCAAACTAACTACCTGGAGCCTGCTTTTTCTGCTGGGCATGTAGTCTACATTTTACAGTCCAGTTGTTCAGGCATTTCAGATCCTTGTAAGTTACCCTCTACAAAAAGCTGGTGTTATTGTTGTGACTGAGATATATCTGTACGTCTTCTAGTTACTATTGATAATATTTAACGTCATCCTCGAAAATGATTTCCATGAAAATGTATAATCTCGAAACGAAACCAAGTTGCATCAATTATATTTTTCTTTACATATGATGTAGTAAGATATTATTCTTTGGAACGCGGATGTGCGGGAGACATGGAACTATGGATCAAGTATGCAGTTTTTTTGACTATCAGATATGCACTTGTGTCGACATGCCAAGGATGCATTTCTGTTGAATGCCAGATTACAGACAAACTGCTTAATCAGGCCGCCCATGCCTGTGGACCCCAAGGTGGAAGTGCTTTCAGACGGGGATCAGAAGGCTTGTCTACTTAAGGCAAAGTCTACACTATACCCTCATCCAAACCTAGCCCTTGCCCAAGGCCTTGTCTGAGCCCAATCAAAGTCCAAGGCTTCATATGAGCCGAGACTTGCCCATGGCCTCATTCAGCTCAATCCTTGCCCAAGGCCTCATTCAGCCCAATCGTGCCCAAGGCCATTTAGCCTAGCCCTCACCTCCTTTAGCCTAGTCCTCGCCTGAGCCTTGAGTTAGTCGTTTCCCTTCATCCAAGACCTTGCCCAAAATCTCGGCTAAAGTTTAACTTGCATATCAACTCTTCTAGACTTGCAATTCAACTACCTTTCAGCTCATCCAAACTGCAATCTCCAACCAAGGAGACAATTGGAAGGATTCAAAGCCTCTAGAGAGGTTCGGGCCTATGTGTGGTACACTACCTACAATAAGCATGGGTCACACCATCGGAGAATGCTTCCCAAATTTTGTATGCAAGTTTTTCTGTAGGCATGGCCCATGTGTGGTACTCTACCTACAATAAGCATGGGTCACACCATCGGAGAATGCTCCCCAAAGTTTGTATGCAAGTTTTGCAATAGGCATGGCCATGATGCTAGAGATTGCCCCTACCTAAGAGGGCTATACTCATGAGCTGATCTGAAGTCTCAATCAATAGGATGGACATTCCCTAATTGCATACAACTCTCTACATTATACACTAATGCAGCTCCCCAAGGTCCTCGAAATATTGATAATAATAACTCCTATCAACCTAGGCCATGTGCGAATTGGCCCCATGGCCCATCACACGTTTTAGGTGCCAAGAATATGGGCAGTTTAAAAGTATATGCTCCTTGTGAGACCATTGTAAAAATTGTCAGTACACCATAGATTATTACACCAAATATTTCTCAAAGAATTTGGCCTCTACAAGTGGGGCCAGCAACATGTATCACATGCAAATGACTGTATGATTGTGTTAACAAATGGAGAGTTCGCAGATGGAGGAGGAGGTAGAAGATGAAGAGCTTCATGGTCCAATAGCCCCATGGTACAATTAGATGATGTGTGGATCACAAAGATCACATGGAGGAAGTT
The DNA here is from genome assembly GCA_020310875.1 of Ceratopteris richardii. NCBI lineage: Eukaryota > Viridiplantae > Streptophyta > Polypodiopsida > Polypodiales > Pteridaceae > Ceratopteris > Ceratopteris richardii. Next base: position 41,921,473 of record CM035438.1, on the reverse strand, counting down.
TTAAGGCTTAGAACTAGAACAAGATATCAACATAAGAGTCGAAACTTTTTAAGGGATATGCTCATAATCAATACCTTGAGTCTGAGCATACCCCTTCGCTACTAACCTAACCTTGTACTTGTTTATGGTTCCATCAGAGTTCTTCTTTACCTTGGAGATCCATCTTGATCCAATGACCTTCATGGTTGAGGTCTTGGGCACTAAGTCCAAAGTATTGTTCTCTTGCAATGCTTCAATCTCTTCCTCCATGGCATGCTTCCACTTTGGCTTCTTTTTTGCTTCCTCATAAGATGATGGTTCTTCAGAATTCATGTCTTGAGCCATGTATATAGAATGCTTAGTGACCAATGAGGTATCATGTCCATACCTTTTTGGCTTTTTCTTTTCCCTTGTAGATCTTCTAATTTTTTGTTGAGATGATTATACTACATCTCTTAATCCCTGCACTTTGGCTTTACCTTTGGAGTTCCATGACTTGATCTCCCTTGTAGGTGTCTTTTGATCATCTTCTGATTCACTGAATTCTTCAAGTGTATGTGAAGTTTTGCTCGATAGAGTTGGAAAATCATCCTCCAAGTCGTAGGAAAAGTTGATTTTCCAGCAATCATCTTCAAAACCAAGATTTATTTTCATCAAATACTACATCATGACTCACAATGAATCCTTTAGTGCTAGGATTATGTAGTCTCTAACCCTTTTGATTTAGGTCATAGCATATGAACACACATTTCTCTACTGTGGGATGAAATCTCCCTATGATATGTGAAGGTATGTGTGCATATGCAATGAATCCAATTATCCTTCAATGATCCAAAGTTGCTCTTCTTCCATTCCAAGCTTCATAAGGTGCCATTCCTTCCAAGGATTTTGATGGTAACATGTTAATCTCCCTCTTATATGTGAAGGTATGTGTGCATATGCAATGAATCCAATTATCCTTCAATGATCCAAAGTTGGTCTTCTTCCATTCCAAGCTTCATAAGGTGCCATTCCTTCCAAGGATTTTGATGGTAACATGTTAATAAGGTAAGTGGAAGTGGATATTGCCTATGTCCATAGATAGTTGGGCGATTCGGCCATAGTTAGTTGGGCAATTTCTTCTCATTAAGCATTGAACTAGTTGCTTCTATAATGGTTGTATTCCTCTTTTTTGCTACACCATTTTGCTTAGGTGTATATGTGGTCATAATTTCCCTTTTGATTCCTCTCCAAACTCGTGGGAGAAATATTCTCCCCCTCCATTAGACCTTAGTCTCCTCAATGTTCTACATGTTTGATTTTCTACATGTGCAACTTGCAAGATACTTCTTGAAACAAGAAGACACTTCATCTTTATGCTTTGTGAAATATAATATGATCCATCTACTATAATCATCAATGAAAGATACATAATACCTTGATCGTGAAATAGATCGCTTCTTGCTTGGTCCCTAAACATGAGTGTGAATACACTCCGATGTGTCTTCATGTATGTGTGCCTTACCTGTGAAAGCTTTGTTGGAAATCAATGCACATATGGTCCATTTCCAGCAAATCCAAATTAGGACTTAGCCATTTTTTTGTACAGTTTGGATAAAACTTTTTTAGGCTAGATAGATAGAGCTTCGCGAGAGCTATCTAGTGTTATGCTTCATTCCGTCATCATAAGTCAGAGTTGGGAGAAAAGTCAAACCTTAATTCTGTCCTAAAATGGTGGATGAACATTTCTGAGGTTCTTGAAGTACAAAACAAAAAAAAGCTAGGTCATAGTTGTAGTCATAGTTAGTAAGGTACGATCCGTACGATTTGTACGGTACGTATTAGTACGGTACTACGTACGTACCTTAAGATTTTGGGCTCCTCGTACGATATTCGTACGTTCATAAGGTACGGTGACAATAAATGTATAAGGGAGTATACATCTATAAAGAGTATTATTTGCCATGAATATGCATAATATTGTATCTATGCATAAAGATAATTGTTCTCCAACTAGTATAGATGAAAAACCAATGTATTTCCTTCATAAATTCTAGTTAAAATGGAAAATAAAACACATGCACTTTTTTGGTACGAATTGGTACGAATACGTACTAGTACGTACGGTACGAAAAATACGTACGAAAGGGTTCGTACTGGTACGAATAGCAACTATGGTTGTAGTGGATGGCAAAAGCAAGAAGTTTGGGCGATCAAAATAATAAAGCAACTTTTAAAAATTGCGAAAAGCAATTTTTAGCGATCCTGTTTTAAAAAAATAGCGATAGCAGCTTTTGGAGGAACGAACTGATTTTTTCGCAAAACTTTAGCGATTGCTTTATTTGGTGGATGAAAACCTATATAAGAGAGACATTGTGCACACTTTTGGATAATTCAAGCTAGAGTTTATGCTCACATAGTGTAAATTTTGGAATTCTGAAGTTTTGGAGGGTAAGGAGAGGTGAAGGAGAGGCTACTCTCTTGGAGCAAGGAGTCTTCTACAAGTTGGTGGCAGCTTTTGTAAGTCAATCCTATTTTCTGTTTTTTAGGGTTTCTGAACCCTAATTTCAGAATTAGGGTTTGCTGATTTTCAGATTTGTTGCACTATCTTGAGAGGTTACGTTCACTTCGTTGCTCATTTGCTTCACACACACTCAAATTATAACAACATAATTTGCATTTTGTACATCATCATCTTCTTGTCTATTCTTCAATTTAGTGAGTGCACCATCATATGGTTGAGTAGTACTCTTGTTTTGTAATTTAGCCATCTATATTAGTGAGTAAGCAATTTTCTTACGTTACTTATTCTTGTCTCAAGTTTCTCTCTATCTCTCACTTATCATCTTGTTTAATTAAGTGTGTATGCTCAAAGGTTTTTACTATTGGAAGAACTTGGGGCCCCAAATTCCAACTGTTGGTATCAGAGCATAATTGACATACACATTTAGTTAAGATGAGTGAGTATAGAATTGAGATTGAGGACAAGTTGGATGGATCGTCTAATTATCCTATGTGGAGTTTCATGATGATGAATTTGTTAGTGACAAAGGATTTATGGAGTATCGTTAATGGATCTTTATCAAGACCAAGACGAGAAGGCGAAGAAGAGGATACAACAACTTCAAGAGGTACTAGTGTTGCATTGACAGAAGCAACTCAAGAAGAGGTAACTACTTCTACCTCTAGAGTTAGAGGTAGATCCTTACCCAGAGTACCTCCTACTAAAGAACAAGCAAGATGGGATGCTAGAGATGCTTTAGCACTCTCATTCATAGCAATGAGTGTCAAAAAGCATACTCTACCACAAATCAGATCTTGCAGAAGTTCTAGATAAGCTTGGTTAAAGCTTGAGAATCTTTTTTAGAGCAGAAATCCTGCTAGGAAAGCTCACTTGAGGAGAAAACTAGCAAATACAAGGATGAAGGCTGGTGAGTCAATTCAAACCCGGAGAGAGATCTTTGTAAGATCTTGCCACACAAAGAGGAGAAGTGTATTTTGCAAGGTGAGCACAAAGGAGGGATTTTTATTTTGTCAAAAATCAGTCAAGCATATGCTGTTAAATCTTCGTCACTGGTGGAAAATTTTGGTTTGATGCAGTACATACAGCTAATCACATTTTGAATAGGTCTTCCACAAAAGCCTTAAAGGTAATCACACCTTATGAAGCATATTATGGTAGAAAACCTAATGTGAGTTATTTCAGAGTATTCGGATCACTATCTTATGTTCATGTTGAGAAAAAGAATTATGGCAAACTAGATGTAAAGGCAAGGAAAGCTGTTTTAATTGGATATCTTGTTGAAAGTAAAGGATACAGGTTTTATGTTCCAGAGACAGGTGAAGTTATCCTTTCGCGCAATGCATATATTGTTGAAAATAAGATATATGATAAAGAAGCAGAAATTCTAGAGTTCATAAGTGAAAATGACTATGGATTTTTTAGAAGGAATTTGGATGTACATGTTCAGCCATATCAGGAGGGAGCTAAAATTCCTAGGATTGAAGAAAGAGGAATTTCACAACCTTCTACAGAGTCAGTTCTACATGAGACTTTAGTTCCAGAAATGGAAGAAAGTACTAGAGTTCTAGAAAGTCCTAGTACCTCACAAGGACATGTTCCAGAACCAATGGAAACTGAAGAGTCAGAAAGAGTATCACCACTATTTAAGGATACTCCTACTTGAAGAGTATCCTTAAATAGTGGTGTACCAGTGGAAACTGAAGAGTCAGAAAGAGTATCACCACTATTTAAGGATAGTGGTATAAAGACTTTTACAGGAAGAACAAGGAGTCAGACTAGACAACAACAACAAAAAGATCATGTGAGAGATTCATGATATTTTAGCACTCACAACAGTTGAAGATGAAGCTGCATGTGTTAAAGATGCACTTAACATTCCTATTTGGAGAGAAGCTATGCAAGAAGAGATCGATTCTATTCATAAGAATCAAACTTCGAAGCTATGTGAGTTACCACAGGGAAAGAAAGCTATAGGTGTAAAGTGGATCTTCAAAATCAAACGGAAAGCAGATGGTACTATTGATAGGTACAAACCAAGATTAGTTGTCAAAGGATATGTGCAACAAAAAGGTATTGATTATGATGAGACATTCGCTCCTACGTCTAGGATGACAGTTATTAGGTCAATACTTGCTTTGGCAGCACATTTTGGTTGGAATGTATATCAACTTGACATAAAGACTACTTTTCTAAATGGTGATTTACATGAAGATGTATATATTCAGAAGCCAGAAGGTTTTGAAGAATCAGGTAAAGAACACTTAGCGTGTAAGCTTATAAAAGCTTTGTATGGATTAAAACAGGTACCTAGAGCATGGTATGAAAAGATACACACATATCTTTTATCCATTGGTTTCCATAACTCAGATGCAGCTCAAACTCTTTATGTCAAAACTGAAACAGGTTTGATGATTACAACAATCATTTATGTGGATGATATTATAGTCACATGTCCCAGAGATGAAGATTTGCAGATGTTCAAAGAAAAGTTGAAGCAAACATTTGATGTGAATGATTTAGGAATCTTGCATTATTATCTTGGGATTCCGTTTCTGTTTAAGGATGAGTGTATCTATATGACACAACAGAAGTACATTGAGAAACTATTAGAAAGGTTTTAGATGACTGATTCTAAACCTATGCAAACACCTATGGATCAAAATGCGTCTTCATAAATAGTAGCAAATGAAGAGTCATTTGATGCTACTTTACATTGTCAAGCAGTTGAATGCTTGATATATCTTTGTAATACACATCCATATATACAGTTTGCAGTTTCTCAAGTATCAAGGTTCATGCAGAATCCGACAAAGTTACATTGGAAAGCAATAAAACGGAACTTAAGATATTTGAAGGGAACTTCAAATTATGCTATGGTATTTTCGAAATCTACACATTTGTTACTAAAAGGATTTTCAGATTCTGATTAGGCAAGTGATAGAGACACTAGAAGAAGTACTAGTGGATTTTGTTTTTATCTTGGAGATTGTCTTATCTCATGGCTTTCGAAGAGACAACCCACTATTGCAACTTCATCTTGTGAAGCTGAATATCGTGCAACATTTATAGCTACTTTGGAGTCAGTTTGGTTGCAGAAGATATTCAGTTATCTAGATGTAAGAGTACATGAACCCATTTAGATATTTTCAGATATCCACAGTGCAATAGCTATAGCAAAGAATCCAGTGCATCATGCAAGGACAAAACACATAGAGGTTCACTACCACTATATTCGAGAGCAGATAGCAAAGAAGCACGTTGAGCTGGTTTATGTTCCTTCTAGTGAGAATGTTGCAGATATATTCACCAAAGCATTGACTAGAGATAGTCATGAGAAGATGTGCAGGTTACTGAAGCTTGTACCAATATGACATTGAAGGAGGGATTGTTGGAAATCAATGTACATATGGTCCATTTCCAGCAAATCCAAATTAGGACTTAGCCATTTTTTTGTACAGTTTGGATAAAACTTTTTTAGGCTAGATAGATAGAGCTTCGCGAGAGCTATCTAGTGATATGTTTCATTATGTCATCAGAAGTCAGAGTTGGGAGAAAAGTCAAACCTTAATTCTGTCCTAAAATGGTGGATGAACATTTCAGAGGTTCTTGAAGTACAAAACAAAAAAAAGCTAGGTCATAGTTGTAGTGGATGGCAAAAGCAAGAAGTTTGGGTGATCAAAATAATAAAGCAACTTTTAAAAATTGTGAAAAGCAATTTTTAGCGATCCTGTTTTAAAAAAATAGCGATAGCAGCTTTTGGAGGAACGAACTGATTTTTTTGCAAAAATTTAGCGATTGCTTTATTTGGTGGATCAAAACCTATATAAGAGAGACATTGTGCATACTTTTGGATATTTCAAGCTAGAGTTGATGCTCACATAGTGTCAATTTTGGAGTTCTGAAGCTTTGAAGGCTAAGGAGAGGTGAAGGAGAGGCTACTCTCTTGGAGCAAGGAGTCTTCTACAAGTTGGTGGCAGCTATCTTTTGTAAGTCAATCCTATTTTTTGTTTTTAGAGTTTCTGAACCCTAATTTAAGAATTAGGATTTGCTGATTTTCAGATTTGTTGCACTATCTTGAGAGGTTAGGTTCACTCCGTTGCTCATTTGCTTCACACACACTCAGATTATAACAACATAATTTGAATTTCGTACATCATCATCTTCTTGTCTATTCTTCCATTTAGTGAGTGCACCATCATATGGTTGAGTAGTACTCCCATTTTGTAATTTAGCCATCTATATTAGTGAGTAAGCAATTTGCTTATGTTACTTATTCTTGTCTCAAGTTTCTCTCTATCTCTCATTTATCATCTTGTTTAATTAAGTGTGTATGCTCAAAGGTTTTTAGTATTGGAAGATCTTGGGGCCCCAAATTCCAACAAGATTCCCTTTTGAGACTTGCCAAGCTGGCATGCACTACATTTGTAAATCATGTTGCTTTGTGATATTTGGTAGTCCAAGTAATCTTTGATCTCTGGAAATTTGTTTTAAGGTGGTCTCTCCAATATGAGCTAACCTTTTGTGCCAAACTTCCAACTCTGATAGAGTTTGTGTACCTTAATTGAACAATCTATGTTTCTTGTCTTGGAGTTCAAAGGTGAATAGTCTACCTGTCTTTTCTCCTTTGGTAATTTTCTTCAATCCTTGGTATGGATCTTCCACATAGACTCCATACTTTGTAAATTTGACCTACAATCCTTTCTCCACAATCTATCCTACACTAATCAATTTTTTGGTGATGCTAGGTACATAGAGAATTTTGCTCAATAAGTTCATATTACCATTTGATGTCTTTACATTACCAATCTTCTCTACAAGGTGTCTGGTTTCATTTTTTGTTTGCAATTCATCCTTGTTGTTGGGTTCTTCCAAATATGAGAGTAGTGGTACATTATTTGCTACATGATATGAACATCCAGAATCAATATTCAATATAGAATACATGTGCATCTGATTTACCTTCTTTTATATTCATGTCCATGAGTAGAAGTTAGTCTTCTTGCGATTAATCATCAGTATAGTTGATGTAGTCTCTCCTTCCTTTGTAATCTCCTTGATAGTTGTTGATGAAGTTGCTATTGCCTATGTAGCAATAGTTTATTTTATATCTGCCTCTAGGAGCTCCATAACCTCCTATGTTATATCCTTTTCTTGTGAGGTTCCTTGGATCTTTGAAGCAATGTTCAACGATATGATTTGTAAATCCACGTATGGCACAAGCTGAGGAGTTTTGAGATCTCTTCATGCTTTGTCTACTTCGTTTGCCTCTTCCTCTTGAACTTCTCCCTCTATCTACAAAGTTAGGTTGGGAGCTACTTGCTTCTTCATCAGATTTCTTTCCTTTTGCTTTAGCATCTTTACTTCTACCTTTGTTAGCGTATAGGGCATAGGATTGGTTACATTTTTGTGTATCTCCATTCTTCACAAACTTGGCTTCATGGGTAAAGAGTTTTCCCATGAGTGTGTTGAAATCTAGTACTTGCATGTCCATGTATAGGTCCATGGAATCGGTGAATGCTTTCCACTTATCATCTTCTTTTATTCCATTGATGACTTTGGTGGACTATTTGTTGTTCATCTATGGCCTTTTCAATGCTTTCTAATTGATGAGCTATGTCCTTTATTTTGGTGACAAAGTCGATGACACTCTATTTGGATTGCTTCTTGAGAGAGGTGAATTCCATCCACAATTAATTCTTCTTGGCCTTGGAGCTTGAAGAAAAGAATGATTCAAGTGCATTCAAGGTCTCTTGTGAAGTCTTACATCCCTTAATGTACGGAAATAAGAAATTAGAGATAGAGTTTTAAATATATGACTTTGCTAGAGCATATTTTGCACACCATGTATTCAACTTCTCTTGCTCTTCTTGAGTTGGTTGTTCTTGGGTCCTTAACATAGGCATCAGCTCATCCCCAAACATGTATCCATTTTTTCCTTGTAGATATGCTTCCATCCTTAGAGATCATGCTGAGTAGTTACTTTGACAAATTACATAAAGTTTTATTCTTTATATGCTATGATGATGCTCTAATAACATGTGAAGGGGTGATGCATAAATATTACCATAGTACTTTTGGAGCAATGATCTCAAAAATTTGTGTCAAAACAAAACTATTTGCAATTTGTGAGCATGAAAAGAAAACCATCTATTTATGATAGAAGGCTCTCAAAAAAATATTCATTGCTCTTAACCCGCTATGAATTGATCAAAATCCTTTTGTGTAGCTCCTAAGTGAGCTATTTCAAGTTATAACTTGAGTTTAGAGTGCCTAGAGTGTGAGCAATATACTTAAGAAGTCACATGTGTGATCTCGACATTTCAGGAGGAAGATAATGTGTAACATAATCCTGGTAGGAGATGGTTGAACCACGCCCTAAGAGAGAGGATTAGGAAGTAATCCTCAACCATGGCTTTTGGGGCAAGTGGTTAGCCCATCACATTCCTAACCTCGTATTCCTGAAAGATCGGAAAAATTCAAGACTGGTCAATGTGCCAAGTTGTCACCTAGGTATTGCGGTCCTTTTCCAATCACCAAGAAAGTTGGTTTGTGGGCTTATGAACTACAACTTCCAGATGATAGTTGGATTCATCCAGTGTTCCATGTTAGTCGACTTAGGAAGAGTCTAACAGATTCAGATAATCTAGTTGGACAACAGGTTATACTTCCTATTCCAGTAAATGAAACAGTTCCTCATGAACCTGAAAGAATACTTCGCACACGAGATAAACGTACAAGAAGCCACTTGTATGAAGAGTGCTTAGTAAAATGGAAGGATGGAACTGAAGAAAATTCAACATGGGAAAAAGTTTCCACAATCCAACGACGTTTTCCAGCTTTCAAGCTTTAAGTTGGTCCCAACTAAAGAAGGTTTTTACTTTCAAGCTTCTAAGTAAATAACCTGATTGAATGAATGCATGTTCTTCAAGTTTTAGAACATGAGGCTCGGGGGTTGCCTACAGTTATATATATAGCTTTATTTTCGAGGACGAAAATCTTTCCCAAGGGGGGAAGAATGTAATAAAGTAAGTCTATGATCTAGGGATCCGATGGCTTCAGACAGATCTGAAATCGGATACCGTTTGGTCACTCGTCTGTAGGACCAAAGATCTCAAGAGTAGACTCAAGCATAAGTCATGTGCTCTCATATTCAAGTAATCCACTTAGCCTAGTGGTTAAGTCTCATAGTTGTGAAGGAAGAGGTCTTGGGTTCAACTCCCATGGGGAGCATGGGAAGAGAGTTTTGCCCAAAGAGCTCTAGAGCCTTCTAACTCAAGTTAACGTGAGTTAACTTGAGTCCAGTGGACTTAACTCAAGAGGTGAGTACAACAACCACTAGTGGACTCTAGTGGAAGGTACTAAAGTAGTGGTCAAGATCACTCCAGCCCCTAATAGACTCTAGTGGTGGATATGAAAGGAGTGGAGGAGATTGCACATGCACTTGTGGACTCTAGTTACATTTGTGGTCCTCATTAGTTCAAGCAGCTATATATACAGGCATAAGGTTGGGAGGAGAGTCATTCATTCATGAGCATTTGCAGTCGTTACGCTGTTACATTGGTATCAGAGCCTAGGAAGTAGGCTTGGGCAAGGTGGAATGATCCAATGGCCTCTAAAAAAGGCGCTTGGGCATCCTCCATGTGAAAGGGTAGGAATTGTGGAAGGCGCGCGCGTCGGTTTCAAGGATGGACCTTACAATGATTGGGGTGTATCTCTCAATCCGTATGTCGGATTGAGGCATGTAATATACCGTTGGAAAGCTCTCGGAACGAACTTTCCAATGAGCTAGCTTGGAAGTGTGAATTCCTTGGGAATCCTTGGGTGGCACTTGATTGAGTGTTCAAGATACCAAGCATGGGTGAGAACAAGGTTCAAGACTGAGGTTGAGAACAAGGGCTCGAGACACCAAGGTTGCGAACAAGGGTTCAAGAAACTGTGCGAGGTTGAGGAACATCAATTCAAGGGCACCTAGGGAGTTCAAGGGACTGATCACCGAGGCTAGAGGGATACAAGAGTAGATCATTGAGGACAATGATCGACCAAGGGGGGAAGAATGTAACATAATCCTAGTAGGAGATGGTTGAACCACGCTCTAAGAGAGAGGATTAGGAAGTAATCCTCAACCATGGCTTTTGGGGCAAGTGGTTAGCCCATCACATTCCTAACCAAGAGGTTGTGAGTTCAATCCCTTACATAATGCATATTGAAAATCATAGAGATTGATTCATATCTTTGCACAGAGAGCTCCAATGATCAAATCCTTGCATACACAAGCTCACAAGGATGGTACCTTCATGATCCATGCATCGGATGAGAGAATCAAACCATAGGTTCACTTCAATGACTCTGAGAAGTCAGCAGACTTGAATAATAAATAGTTAACAGTATACAATAGCTCAAGATGATGGTGAAAACTTCAAGTATATGTATTGATATGTAAGTTACAATGCTTGGAGTTTATGGAGCTACGAGGTAAGCACAATAAGCACTTTTGAAGCGCATGAGTGCTCGGTCTCTATCAACGACTATATATAAGTTTTTTCCCATGATTGTAGTTGGTAAGTGTTGATAATTCTACCAAAGATTCCAATCAAATTTTCAACAACTTAATGGAATTTTCGATTCAAATATGTATCGTGGATTTTGGCCCCTTTCAAATTTACCTTGAGTCTCGATTTTAAGGCTTCAAACTTTTACAATAGATAAAAACAAGTTGGGGCTTTTCCTCATGCATGAACGAAGGATAGATGTAATGCACATATTTGATCCTCAATGTTCAAAGTAGTGCATAGATATGGTCAAATTCTTAGGCTTGCCATATGCACCAACATGATAGGATTTTTAAGGTCTATGCTACATTTCAAAGAAGTACTTAGGTGTTGGATAGAGTCTTTAAGGGAGTAAATGGAGAGGGTGAATGGACCTTGTGTGCATAGTAATCTGAAATGTGAATATAGTGCTCTTGATGGAAATCACATTGACAACCAACATGATCTAATATCGAAGAGTCTTGAGAACATAGGAACTACCCTCGGCCCTTGAACTCCTTGAGGGAACTATCCAACATTGGTGTAAATAAGTGTTCTCTTGCGTGAGATATTGGATAACAACGCTCTAGCCTCTAGGTAGTGATCTTGTAATGTACGAGATTGCAAGTAGGCTAGATGGAACTTAAGACATGCTCATTTGTAAGAGTGGTAGAAGCTAGAAAGTTGATGATTGAGTGATCTATTGGAAAAAATTGTAGTTAGATGTACATGTAGAGACGTCACTAGGACATACTTATTTGTAACAGCGGTAGAAGCTAAGGAGTTGACGATTGAGTGGGCTATTGGAAAATATTTGTACTAAGATGTACATGTCGAGAACTCGAGACCTTTGTAGATAAGATGTATACGAAAGACATAGCAAATTATATTGCATTCTTCAGTGTAGTTGTAGATGTAGAAACCTCCAAAAGAAGAATATGGTTGTAGGCTAATAATAAATAAGATACCTCCAAAGATTATGAATGCTTAAAGAAGAGATCGATTCCCGATCTACAAAAAGTTGAAGAAAATAATTTGCCACCTCCAAAGAAAGATCTGTAGGTAAATCTCCATGTTGAAGAAATACATAACTAGCAAGTTCAAAGTCCCAGAAGGCCATATTCAACAGAATATAGCCTCAAATTATGTAAGGCAGATGCTGATTGTGCATACGATACACCTTCAAAATCTTATTAAGAAAATTAAAAGCGTAAGGAGGGATAGGAAAAAAAAGAGGAGAGGTTTCTAAAGATAGTATGGTAAGGTTTGAGTTATCTTTGCCTTCAAAAAGTGCTCTTCAAAGTACGTTACGAATTTTTAAGCTAAACATAAAGCAAGAGGGCTTCTAAAATTGGGATAGGATTTTTTGCTTTTTCCTAAAAGAAAAAAGTATGGAATTAGTATTGCAATTTTCACAAACCAAAGATCGAGATAGAAAAGAGATCAGAGATTGATGATGCAAACAGAGGGATCTATCTACATGTGGGCTCAGATTCCAAAAGCCTCGAATCGGAGTTTGCACCCTAACTCTAGTGAAAGTTACTAGACAAAGAAAATTGTGACAAAATCCAACATCCCTTCCTAATTTGAACTAGAGGTGAGGAATTAGAGAAAAGATAAGATATGCAAAAAATTCATAATCCTTCTCTTCTTTGTCAAGTACTACCTAAAAGGATAGAGATATATAAGATTGAATAGACATATAAGATTGGATAGAGACATAAAAGATTGTGCAAGATAAGTGTATGTGTATGACATGAACTACAAAATAACTAATAGCTATCCATAGTTGGAACTTCTAGATGACTACTTCATGGTTGATAATAAAGTTGTTTTCCATGTCAGTTGAAGAAGAAAACAAACTCTTCCAAATAGCTTGTGTGTGCAGAATTGCAATAAGGATCGAAAGATCGAAGTTAAGAGCGAGGTTCGAAGCTAAGCTTAACTGTGGGTGAATCGAACCGCTTCTCTGCGGCGGGTTCATCAAAACCTCGTTTACTATTTGTTTTTGCTTAACTTTGCAGCATAAGACTATTCATAAGAGGCTTTTTACTGTTTGAACTCACTTCTACTCGAGTCCTATTGGTAGTGGGAGATATTGAAACTAAACCAATAGACAATATACATGTTCGGTACAGAATATTCCAGAAAGATCGATTTAAAATCTCCAATACAAAATGAGTATACTCCAAAAGTCTTCAAAAGTTATTGTAGATCACCAACATTGATGCGGACAAAGAAGATAAGTATATAGACATCCAAGATAAAAGGTAAAATAGAATGTTGCAAAATTGTTGTGGAAGAATAAACCAAAATTGAAGAAGATAATAACCCCTCCTGAATTTAGAAATTCCATCTTATTGTGCAAAGTTATCCTGATACCAATGTCAGAAAATATTTGTATGTAGGTCTACATGTAGAGAGATCACTAGGACAAGGGACTTGAGACATGTGGAGACAAGATGTAGAAGAAAGATTGAGCAAAGTATATTGTATTCTTGAAAGATTTACATAAAAGATGTGTGATTACCAGATAGCAACATGCTTTTATGAAGTATATGTTGCATCAAGATAGATGTCAAAGAACTTGCGTTGTGGTGAATGAAGAAAATTCCAAAGGAAGATTATGGTTGAAGACCATAATAAATAAGATAGCTTCAAAAGATTATGGATGCTTATTGAAAAGGCGAGTTGCCACCTCCAAAGAAACGTGTGTAGGTAAATCTCTATGTTGAAGAAAATATTGATAAGTACAAGTACGGTTCCTAGAAGACCATATTCAGTAAGATGTACCTGCAAAATATGTAGAACAGTTGCTCATTGTCCATTGAAGAGACCTTCAAAAGCTTCATAAGAAAATTGAAAGCCAAAGATGGTAATGGTTGCAGATTGAGAGTCAAAGCAGCATGTTGAGTAGATTCTCATACTCCAGCAAATTCAGCAATGCAAAAATGGGATTCTCCAATTGATATAAAAAACTTCAGTGGGAGTATGCAGCAAACACAGAGAAACAGCAGCAAGAAGAATAAGTTTTGCATGCACATTGCACAGCAGCATGGGAGCAGGTTCCAGATGGTCATTGGCAAAAGAGAAGTGTTGGCAACAGGTGAACGACCTTAAGAACAAATTTCCAGGTCGGCAACTTCCAAAGATGAGATCAACATCACATCAAATCTTGCATAAGCCAAACAGAAACAAAACATGGATTGGATAGGATTGTAAGAGAAGAGGATGTAAGTTGTGAGGGTATGTGAGGGCTTAAAGAAGCTATGAATAAAATGAACTTCACAATGAGTAGGAAAGTAGGATATGAGGAGCAGAAGAGGCGTTTACATAGGTGAGGAGGTGGTCTTAGGGTAGACAAATGTAGATGAAAGGTTTCCAAAGTACGTGGCAAATTCTGAGTTATTTTCGCCCTTGTCTAGCTTGCATTGTTTGAACATTTATGTAGGAGTACCTTGTACTATTTGAGCATCTCAATGTAATTCACATCCAGTCATTGTGACCGTATCTGTGGGTTCTACCTTTATTTGACTGCAGATTATAGTACTCTTTGTAATTGGTCTTTGTATTGTTTCCTGGTCATTATATTTGTAAGTTGTGACTGTTTACTGGTCATGATACCATTTGCAACTCCAATTGCTCTCATTTTTTCTAGTCTAATCCTACTCTTTATGGAAGTTTATTGTAACTCTACCTGAGTGTTTCTCATTCACTCCCTAGGCAGGTATTGGTGTGTACGCAAACCCTTTACACGATATGTTAGGGAGTCTACTACTCCAAGGAGAACCTCATCCTCAAATGTAGCCACCCCTAAGTGGCAGCTACACTATGCCATTCTTCAGGATCAATGATCATGGAGATATAGAGAGTAGCTTGATTATAGATGTCCAAGATCTCACATATTTTCACATAGGGAAAATTCCAGAGAGCTAACATTTTCATTGTGCAATGAGCCATAGTTGGTACTCGTACCAGTACGAGTAGATTCGTACGTACCTCTCATACCGTACGTACTCGTACGTATTCGTACTAATAGGTACCAAATTTTTTTTTTTCCATTTTGACCATTTTGACTTGAATTTATTAAGAAAATACATTGGTTTTGCAGCTATGCTAGTTAGAGAACCATTATCTTCATGCATAGATACAATATTATGCATATTCATGGCAAAAAGTACCCTTCATATGTGTACACTCCCATGTACATGAAAATATGGAAAAAAAAAATTTCGTACTAATATCGTACGGATTCGTACCTCATGATTAGTACGTACCTGGCATCGTACTATTACGTACCGAACCTGTCGTACGGATCGTACCTGACCAACTATGCAATGAGCAAACTCTTTATTATGTTGAAGGCTCCTATCAAATATGTGAATTTGGATTTCGTTGTTTTCTCTGCCTCTTTGCAAAATACGGAACACTTGAATCTCCTACTTTTCCTCGACCTACTTACTAGTCTAAATGACCTAGAAGGAGGCCTAGAATGCACACAAAATTATTAATCATACACATTCATTCCCAAAATCTATTGAAGATAAGACTATTAACTAATAGCGAAACGAAAGACTGAATCTTATTCATCTTTTAGAAAACTTCCATCACACAGAGTACCCTAGCTAAGCTGTCATTCTCTGTCGATGGCACCAAAAAAGTGTTCCTAACTCCCTTGCAATCACTCAAGCACACGAAACAAGCAAGCAAGGCATGTAGCATAGGCTACACATACATCATAATATATTTGAAACTATAAACACATGGAAAGACATGGCTAGTGTGATTGGAATCAAGCTTCAACTGTGGTGGCCAAAGAAGAACAATACCAAAAACTCAAATCTACTCATGAAGACAAATTCTCTCTTATTAACATCTCAGAATCCTGTCACAAGGATGTCTGCTCTTAAGTCATTGCAGCTCCGTTACTTACAACAATTCATGACTCAAAGAGCCTGTCTCTAATCACTGAGTTACTTCAAAATTTTGTAAACCCTCGATCAATGCCCCAAACCATAAACGTTTTGCACTTGAAACCACAAGCAAGAAAAGATACACAAGATAAAACTTACAGAATTTGCGTTTGACTCCATTATAGAAATTATTATAGAATCTAGAAAGTCATAGAAGCGTGCATGTACATATTTTGGCTTGTAGAGCCCAATGGGGAAGGTTTCAGAAAGAATAAGTCGCTCAAGATGCAGATAAGGGTCAAGGGCTATGAAATTCTCCTCAATGTTGTGAAAGCCAAAGAGGGAGAAATCTGCAGCTACAGAGCTCTTACTTCTTCAAAATGTCAAAGAGAATGTCCCCTAGATGTTTTCCATTTTCAATTATGAACCTAGGTAAGCTTCGAAGTGTGGTCCTTTCAACATCATAACTATCACTTTGATTGATCCTAAGCTTATATAAACATGACAAAGCTCTTAACAATTCATAAAGCTGAAGAATGTTATAATGTTCTTTATGGAGTTATATACAAATAAAGTATGAATATGAAATCGAATGTCATATAAACAAAGTATGAATACGAAATTGAATGTGATGATCTTGAAACAATTTGTTCTTGTTCTTAGCTTATATTGTTGGGTTCCAACGTGCATGATTAACAGATGAAGGTCTTGAAGGCTTAAATGAGTCCATTTGACCTCAAAATCTTAGGTACTGAGTTTCAATAGATGGAGAAAAGGAGGTCACATCTGTGTAGGCGTGAATCTATGTTGTAATAAGAGATCCAACAGTAATCTTGTTGATTATGATGAACTATTAATTGCATGTTATAAGTTACGATTTTATCTTTGCGAAATATTTTTTCATTGCCTGCCTTTAGTACTATTGCCCAAATTATCCTTGGAAACTTGAACAAGGACATACATGTATTCAATATCTGTGAGGTTACTACTTATGGAGTCTTGAGTTACTTCTACTCTTATTCAACCTTTCATAATAATGTTAGTCCTCAAATTTTGATGCCTCTAAATTTATGTATCTTTTATATGACAGATTACAACTGCATGGAAACCCTAGTTTTATGGCGAGATAACTCCACAATTATAAACAAGGAGCTATATCAGGGATATCAAAGGGGAAACCCTAATAACATGATCAATGAAATATCTGCAGGTGTCTGCGCGTGTGTGTGTGTGTGTGTGTGTGTGTGTGTGTGATTTTCACATTTAACTTTGCTTTTTTCCTGGCGAAAACATCTGCAGCATTTGACTTTGGAGATACGTCATCCGTGAAACTTGATGTGACTATTTGGTATAATGATACTTTAAGAAAGCCAACACTGAATAAACCACCTGGAATGCTTCGTTTACCCAGGTCCATGAATTTGGTAATTGTTTCAATCTGGTTTCTTACGTTGTCACAGTAAATAGTCAGTATTGTTCTATTATTGCTACTTAAATATGAGAAGCTTTGCTCACTTTTTCATGTCTGTTTTCTACCAGTTGTGAGCCTTATGTTGCCTTCAGTGCATTCTTTCCCTTTCTTTCTTTTTTTTTTTTGAAACTCTAGAAAGCGGATTCAGATATAAATCTTGTACAGAATCTGACACAAGATGATCATGTTATGAATCACAATTCAAAGTTGAGATGTAAAACAGAATTCCGGTTCTACTCATCAATCCTGTCTGAATGAAAAGAAAACTTTTTCCCCTTAATCTCCATGCAATTCGCCTTGTTCCTAGAAATTCACGTTTGTTATTGATTGTACATCAACCTTCAATTCTAGGTTAAACGCTACACTTAGAAGGTCCATATCAACTAAACGTTTAGAATTTTTTTTCATATCCTGAGACTTGAGTTAACTTGGTTTATGTCAAGGTCCAGCATAAGTTAGTGGGGGCTGGTTTGTGGATGTGCACGTGTGGGGATAATTTCTCTACATAGACCATGCCAATCTGCATTCTGAAAATCGATGTGTGCTCAATAGACTGAATAGATTATGCCCTTATTCTCTTGAAATCTCTGGGTCCTTGGTAGGCATCCTTCTTTGAAATCAGAACATTGTTTCCTCTAATTTCCTGAATTTAGAGCTTCATGGTGGGCAGAGTGAGCTTTTGGGGCCCACATATATGGAGCTTTGCCCATGTGTTTGAGCTAGTCATAAAGTGATTAATGTGCAGATGAAACTCTTCCACTATCTTCATTTCATCATGACCAGAAAAAATTGAAAAATCATCCGTGAAAATGCAAAGGAAGCTAGTGAGTCACCTCGCTAAAATCAAATACATAGTGCCATTAGAAGTTGCAGGTTCCAAAAACCACGGCTTCTGTTGTGGCCAAGGCGACGAGCCTGCCATTGGTACGGATTCTCATCTCTGACCCCACACAACTGCCAACCAAGATTGAGCTTCCGCTTCTTTCAAGAGAGTGGATGATTCAGAGGATCGAGTACTCGGGCCTTCCAAATAAGTGCGTTGCTTGTCGCAAGGTTGGTCACCTTGTGAAGGCTTGCCCCTCGAGGACTAGATGTCGGACCAGATAGCAGGCCGGTCAGCGGCCACCTGATCTCGCATCTCACCCTCCTCCCCCCGCCACCCTCGGCTCCCTCGGGCTCCGCACCTCATGTAGAAGATGGGTCTTCTCATCCCACTGATACCTTGGCTAAACAGTTTGGCCTCCCTCCCCTCGGAGCGGGTTGGCCACAGCCTCGGTGCCAACAACAGTTTGGATGACAATACCGTTCGAGGGCCCAGAGAGTTTCGTTCCCATTGGGAATTGGTTTAGTACACTTAAGGAGGATTGTCCAGTGGATCCTGGCATAGCGATGAAGAAGGAACCACTTTCTAGTATTCCCACCTCTTCGGTCACCTCCTCTGGACCCTAGTCTTCGACCCCCACTAGTCCGCTGCTATCCTACCTTGGGCCCTCCTCCTCCTCGACCCCCCCCTTCCCCCCCCCTAAAACCCACTTGGTACTTTTGCGCCTGTCCCTTGGCGATCACTTGATAGTGGCTTCTTGGTGAGTCGAGTGGTTCATGAGGGTGAGTCTCCATGGCCACCCCCTTTATCGCTGGACACGTCGCCATTGACGACTATCCCCATGGGGTTGGTGAGCTTCGATTACCACTTGCGGGGCAAGAGTTTTGGTTATGAGTTCACGCGCTTCTTTGGGGACAAGGAGGATCTCATTGGGACAACTGTAAGGGTCCATTATAGGGTCCATGTTGTGGCCCTTCCTTCTCGTAGTCAGTTTGCCTTTGAGTCTGTTGTTGCTTTTACGTTCCCTCTTTACAGGGCTACAGAGCCGTGCTGGTCGCTTGGGGAGACATTGCGTTTTGTCCGGGTGCGGATCATTGAGTTCTCTCACCATCTTGGGGATCTTGACCTCACTAAGCTTGGGACAAAACTCAGTTCTTGTTTATTCCAGGCACAGTGGAGCGATCACTTGATACTGACTTCTTGGTGAGTCGAGTGGTTCGTGAGGGTTAGTCTCCATTGCCAACCCATGGGGTTGGTGAGCTTTGAATACCACTTGCGGGGCGAGAGTTTTGGTTATGAGTTCACACGCTTCTTTGGCTGTAAGGAGGATCTCATTGGGACAATTATCCCCATGGGGTTGGTGAGCTTCGAATACCACTTGCGGGGCGAGAGTTTTGGTTATGAGTTCACATGCTTATTTGGCAGTAAGGAGGATCTCATTAGGATGACTATAAGGGTCCATTACAGGGTCCATGTTGTGGCCCTTCCTTCTCGCAGTCAGTCTGCCTTGGAGTTTGTTGTCACTTTTACGTTCCCTCTTTGGAGGGCTACAGAGCCGGGCTGGTTGCTTGGGGAGGCATTGCATTTGTTCGGGTGCTGATCATTGAGTTCTTTCACCATCTTGGGGATCTTGACCTCACTCAGCTTGGGACACAACTTAGTTCTTGTTTATTCCAGGCACAATGGAGAGTAAGCTTATTTTTTATGTAATTGCGAATACTCGGACTACTCCCAAGTAAATGTCTATACAAGAGGATGATTTTGGCGTGGAGAAGGCATGGATGACTGGTGAGTCTATGACTTAGCCTATGCAGGGTTCTGGGAGAGCGGTTGACTTCTTATCGGGGGCGGTTGGAATTGGATTACTCCCGGTCCAAGCAAGCCTCGAAGATGGAGAGACTCATTGATGTAGAAGCTACATGGTTTTCCTTGTCCCCATGAGAGTTCTCTCATGGAATGTCCAGGGTCTGGGCAGGCCTCAGTTCTTACGATACAGAGTTGGCTTGCGACAGGATCTTCGCTAGTGAATGGTTGGTGGACCCATTGATATTTTGATGCTGAAGGAGCATCATTTGTCCTTGAGCCGTACACGGCAGTGTAGACTTCTCCAAAGACATGGGGAAGCTTTTTGGTGAGTTGGGTAGGGGCCCAATGGCTTGCAGGGTGGTGTATGTATTTCTGTTGGGGAGTCCTTATAGTCTGCGATTGTGGATCAGGGTGAGATTATCCTTAGCAGGGCCATATGGGTGATTCTACTTCGTGGGAAGAAGCGATACAGATTCATGACGCTGTATGCTCCGAACCAAGAGAGTGCTCGTGCCAGTTTCTGGTCTCAGATCATTGATGATCTTCCATATGCTATTGCTTGGTGCGTTTTGGGTGACTTCAATATGATTGAGGCACTTGAGGATTGGCCCCGAGGGGGAGGGTAGCTAGACCACCGTGCACGGGTCAGAACTTGCGACTTGGGAGCGACTTTGCTTGACTTTGCTAGTTTGGCCTTCAATTCATCGCCAATTCATTGCCCTCTCATCCTTCAGAAAGATCTACCTCCTCTTCAAAAGGAAAACAACCTCAAATTCGCCGACCAAAATTCGTTTCACTCGTGAATTCGCTTCTCCGCCTTCACATATTCGGCTCCAGCTTCGTTCCTCTGCCTTGACGGATTCAGCTTCAGCACAATCATCCCGAGCATGCCTAGCCGCCCATTCGACACCGTAATCGCCACCTAAGCCACACTCAGTTTTTGCCCCTCAGCATCATCATCCGAATAGCAAGCCATCAAAAAATACTCCTCTGCTCCGCATGTGGCACCTACCCAATATCTGATATAGATTGCCTGAAATTGTAGTTGCCATAATTAGTCTCTCGTATTCTGTTGTCGTTCAATCAGAATTGGGTGATACAAATTCGTCATCGTGCCAATTTCATCCTACTATGTGTGTCTTCCAGAAATTCGCAAGGGGAGCCACATAACAACATCCAAACGATTGAATTCGACGTGACCCGCTAATTGCCCCGTGTGAAATCTTTTCGAACAATTCAATTTCCATACCTCTCGCTCTCTTGCCCCGTGAATTTGCCGCGTTGCTATTTCCTCAATTGGATAGAGCTTACGAATTCGCACCCATCCCCAATCCCTTGTCTCGAACATGTCCACCAATCTACCCTAGGAATACTACTCATATCTGTCCACTGAAGTGACCTCTTAGATCTCCTCATATTCGTACTTTTGATCCACCTCATCCTCCTCTTGCCCAACTCCATCCAGATCAGCTCTATTCAGCATAGTCGTTTTCGCTCTTCCACTCCTGGAGTCTCGTGGCATTCCAGTTCAATTAAACTTATCCTTCATCCTCACACTTTCATCATCTAGCAATATGGAGTCTGAACTATCGAAACCACAATCCACCCTACCACCACAATCTGCCCCACAGGATACAGTCATTCAAGCCCACAAAAGTTCATCCAAGGAAGCACCACACTCTAATTCAGAGAAACCATCCATGCCCGATAAAGGTAAAAATGTAGCAGCTACTGAAGTTGAGGAGATTCGAGTATCTTCTGAGGATGATGTAGATATTGAAGAGGGTAAGGAGGATAATGAAGCTAGCAGGGAGGCTAGCGATTCAGAGTTTGTTCCTTCCGAAGCCCTCTCCTCCACGGATGTGTCCGAAGGAACATCCTCATTAACTCATAACTCACAAGGAGACAGTGGCATCCTAATCTATGCTCATTCCAACATCCCAGACAATAGAGAAACACTTCAACACTTGTTCTCAGACGATGAGCTAAAGGTTATGGGACTCAAAGATTTCTCATTGGTTTCCCTTTCAGCAGAGCCTGATCATATGGAGGTAATGGATTTCTTCAAATCATTCCCAAAAATTTTTGGTGGCATCTTGTCCATGGAGATGTTATCTTCAGCCATGGACACGGTTACTCCTATACTCCCTGCCGGAGTACCCACTTTCTCAGGTGTTGTTGAAAACTTCTTAATTGAAAAATGCAAAGCAGCATTTTAGGAGAAACCAGCTCCTCTAGCTACGGCTCCAATACTATGCACTTTCAAGTTTTACTTCATGCTACGAAATATGAAGGCTAAGCTCTCCTTTACTAATTTGTCTATGTGCGATGGTCTACTATGTTTCCTTACCTCGAAGCCATATCCATATCACCAAGTCTTGTGGCATTCCATGGTGGATAAGCGAAAGCATTTTGTAGCCCAAGCCAATAAAGGAGCTACCAAATTTCATGTCTATTCTCCATGCATATTCGCTTGGGTACGTACCCTTCTGACATTATATCCTAAGCTTGCGTCTTCACTTGCTAGTGAAAGTCACAAAGCAAAGGACAAGAAGGAGACACATGTGCTTCGAATAAAGTCGCCATCTTTCAACAAGAAGAGCAAGGGTGAAGGATTCGACACTTCCATTCATAGAGAAAAGCTACATGGCCTTGACAATAGGGAATAAATTGTCTTTCTCTCGTGCACGTACTACACCACTCTCTAGTACACCTATGCACCCTACCGCCACGACACCTATGACACCCATTCACACTACCACTACTAACACCACTTCCACTCCACCACCTACAACTTCATCCAATAGCTACGGCTCCAATACTACGCACTTTCAAGTTCTACTTGATGCTACGAAATATGAAAGCCAAGCTCTCCTTTACTAATTTGTCTATGTGCGATGGTCTACTATGTTTCCTTACCTCGAAGCCATATCCATATCACCAACTCTTGTGGCATTCCATGGTGGATAAGCGAAAGCGTTTTGTAGCCCAAGCCAATAAAGGAGCTACCGAATTTCATGTCTATTCTCCATGCATATTCGCTTGGGTACGTACCCTTCTGACATTATATCCTAAGCTTGTGTCTTCACTTGCTAGTGAAAGTCACAAAGCAAAGGACAAGAAGGAGACACATGTGCTTCGAATAAAGTCACCATCTTTCAACAAGAAGAGCAAAGGTGGTGAAGGATTCGAGAGAAGTCTTGGATGCACTTCCATTCATAGAGAAAAGCTACATGGCCTTGACAATAGGCAAGAAATTGTCTTTCTCTCGTGCACATACTACACCACTCTCTAGTACACCTATGCACCCTACCGCCACGACACCTATGACACCCATTCACACTACCACTACTAACACCACTGCCACTCCACCACCTACAACTTCATCCATATGCACCTTCACCACTAACCCTGTCACCGTAACTCATTCTCCACAGCCTAACCCTTCATCTCCACCACTCCCTTCCCCTAGTCTAACCCCCCATTTCTGGTACCCCCTTCCCCTTAAGCAAGCATCGACCATCGTGCACCACCGCCTCAATGTTCACCACCACATTCACCCCACATTCAGCCTTCTTACCATCCCCTACACTAGTTGCTATGACTACTCCCCTTCCTATCCCACTACCTACACCTACACTTTCCATAACTTGCCCTTCTATCCTCATAACCCTGCCCATTTCACCACCCGCTTCCAATCCTACACGTGCACCTTCCATTCCTACTCCTACACTACCATTCAACATGGCTGCAGACACACTTCATCACATGCAACTCTGTCATGAAGGAGACAATTCGCTAGAAACACAGTTGGCAGCCTTTGAAGATCACCATAGATATCTCATAGCTATGGGAACTTTGGTACAATCTATGGAAAGATACTACCGTGAGGTTCATGACGAGATGGTATATATGGAAGTAGAGAATAGAAGACCACATACTCAGTTGCTTACAGTGACTAGAAAGGAGCTGGAAATCTTAAAGTTGCAAAAGGAAATAGAAGAACTAAGGACAAAGGTGACATTCTACGAGCATAAGTACGAGAGAGCAAAGGCCTTGCACAACATGATAGCAGATTTATTTTTAGCGGAGAAATCCGCACGGGATCCTCCCTCCAACACTTAGAATACTTCGTGCATTTAGTTCAATTTCTAGTCATTGTATTTTTGAGTTGCACTTAGTACATTTTCAGTATAAATTATATCCATGGACATACCATTTTGGGCACATAATGTATTTACTTTCGTCCCTTTTTACTCTCTTGTTGTATTGTTGTAATTCGTTTACTATATTTCATTTCAGTCCAAAAAAAAAAGGAAGCACTTTATAGCAAGGCATCGTCGAGAAGGAGAGTGAAGTAGTGGCGGGCAACCTGTATAGCCTAAAATTAGGGCCCTACAAAATTATTGATAAGCTATATGCTAAGTGTAATGAAGTCTAATTGCAGGTAGTGTAAGGCAAGAGAACAGACCAATTTCACAAATTGGTCTTTTCAAGATTGGTCCAAGGCAGCAGAGACCAATTTCACAAATTGGTCTTTTCAAGATTGGTCCAAGGCAGCAGAGACCAATTTCACAAATTGGTCTATGGAATAATTTTACAAAGAAGAGACCAATTTCACAAGACTAATCTTCAGAATTCGTCCAAGGCAAGTAAAGAGACCAATTTTCCAGATAGGACCGATTTCTCAAATTCATCCATGAGGATTCGTCGAAGGCAAGAGTGGGATCAGTTGCACATTAAAGATAAGGACCACCAGGAGCGATGGGGAAGAAAAGAGTGGAGACAAAGAGAACAAAGAAAGAGAGTGGAGAGCAAAGTACGAGATCTGGCGGAAAAGAGAATGGAGACAAAGAGAGCATAGAAAGAGAGTGGAGAGTAGAGTACCGGATTCGGTAGAGTAGTACCGGACTTGGTAGAGTACCGAAAAAGTGAGGGCGGAGGAAGAGTAGTGGAGTAACTGCCTGGCAGAGCAACTTATATAAGGAAAGGAATTCGAGTACCTCAGGATATCAGACATCATGTGTGATATAACAGAGATCATAGCTCATAGAGGAGAGACCTTGACACACTAAGAGAAGAGTGAGGATACTTGAGTGAAGTGCGTCGCTATTCTCAAGCTTGAGAAGCTCAGTCGAGGAGTTAGACAAGAGGCTCTGGTCTTGTCACTGAGGGTGGACAAGCGTAGTAATTCTACAAGGGTTGAGTGCTTAGCAAGAGACTTGCGTGCTTCATTAGTACCTTGAGGTTGGCTTCTTTGGTTAGGTTGTGAGATGCTTTCTGTAATAGCCATTGCTCCTTTCACTTGTGATTGAACCACCTATTTTGTACACTTGCATGCTTGATGCTAATAGAGTAATGCTTCTGTGACTTGTAATCTTGGCTCTTACTTTGATAATCTTCTTGTGGGTGTGCAAAGCAAACACATAGTGCATACTACACCGAGGAAAAGAACCCACCTCGAGCACAAGAGAACAAGAATTTCCTCTACAAGGGTGAATTTGGGGTTTGCCTAGATTCGTTCTGATATATATTATTGTCGTTTTAGCGGACATGCAGTTTTCACTTGTGGATTCTTCTTCCGAATTGCGACCAGTTGATAGGTGTGTATACCTTATTAACTATGCATTTTCCATAATTCTTCCTATCTTTTCTTTGCATTTTGTGCTAGGCTTCATTATGGCTGAGTTTTGTCCTTGCCCATCACTTCCGGAAGTGATAGAAACTCAGTTCGTAGAGCTGCTTGTGAGTTCATGCTCGTGGTGTATGTGCATTGTGGGGTGCGTGTGTGAGCATGTATTCATTTGTAGTTCTATACCCACTATTGCGCGCTGACTACATTAGTGGGGATCTAATAGTATTGAGTGGATACTATGCATAGTGAAGCTGAGATGTTATATTGTCTTGTGGTTGAGTACCAGAAGCTTATACTTGCACTTCCATTTGAGGATGAATTTGGGGTTTGCCTGGATTCATTATGGTATGTATGATTTTCGTATTAGTGGACATGCAGTTTTCTCTTGTGGATTCTTCGTTCGAGTTGCGACCAATCGATAGGTTTATATACCCTATTAACTATGTATGTTCTGTAATTCTTCCTATGTTTTCTTTGCATTTTGTGCTAGGCTTCATTGTGGCTGAGTTTTGTCCTTGCCCATCACTTTTGGAAGTGATAGAAACTGAGTTCGCAGAGCTGCTTGTGATGGGTTCATGCTCATGGTGTGTGTGCATTGTGGGGTGCGTGTGAGCATGTATTCATTCGTAGTTCTATACACTATTGGACACTGATGGCGTTAGTGGGGATGTCATAGTATTGAGTCGATACTATGTATGGTGGAGCTGATATGCTATATTGTCTTGTGGTTGATTACCATGAGCTTATAGTTGCACTTTCATTTGAGGGTGAATTTGGGGTTTGCCTGGATTCATTTTGGTACATATAAGAGTGGATTCCTAAATCAAAGAGGGATCCACATCAACTCTCATGTCTCCTCCTTGTACATTTTCATCTTGTGTCAATGCATCTTCCATCATACATTCAACTTGCCCGCATCCACATGATTTATTAAAGGAGTTTGAGGAACTACATCTTCATCTTGTGAAGCACCTGAAACTCGCATAGTACCTTCGGTATTTGGGGAAGTTGCCATAATATGAACGTTTCCTGTATCAACTAAATTCAAAATCTCTGTTGAAAATCCCTACTTCAGAGACGCAACTCTACTGAAGCAGAAAAAACCCTATTGAAAACCCCTTACACTGTACGTGTAAACATTTTGTGCAGCTGCCCAGAGAGTCCTAACTGACTCCCTCTTGAAGGTGTGCAGCACTCGATTTGAAGAGTCCTGCGAACTCTAGAATATGAGCGCAGCTGTCAGAGGCCTCTGGAACCTCTCAATAAACCCTCCAACCCTTGATCAGCAGAAGAGTAGGAAAAAACGACCATGAACAGGGCGGGCTGCAGCGAAAACCTAAAGTCAACCTGATATGTACACTATGTACAGGCGGGAATAAAGAGCAGCAGAGCGGAGCAGACGAGACGTGCCATCCAACTGTCCATCATATGTATGTCTCACACACAAATGCTTATATATATATATATATATATATATAATTTATTTTTTTCCTTTTTTTTTTTGGGGGGTGGGGGGGGATTCTCAGTTTATTTCATGAAGGATAAATAATGTACAAGAATGTGAGTAGGCAGGCTCTTCTCCCTATTCCGAGCAAAAGGCCTACAATATTATAATCTAACCAAGCGTCTGTCCACATCAGGCATTACATTCATGTCTATTTGTAAAGAGCCAATCTATGAAGGGAAATCCATCTTCCCACTAAAATATCATAAAGTTACCTACATGTGTAGACTCAAGTAGCATCCAGAAACCGAAATCCTGTTTCTGAATATCTTAGTATTTCTTAGCATCCATATGTTCCACAAAAGCAAGAAGATACATCTCCTTCTTACCCAATCTAAAATTGTGTGATCACTATCAAAGAGCAAAAAAGTGCAACCGAATTTGGTAGGTTTCATCCCTCAAATAGGGAATAGAAATAAAACATTCCGCCATCTTTGAGTATGCAGGCAACATGCCGCATATTTTCAGCATACGAGGTACAGTGCTGGCTATAGATCAATTTCTTGACCTATTTGCTCAATGTGGTGTCCTCTTAAGTGCAATATGCACTATGGGTTGCAATTTGAAGACTCAATAGGAAAAAAAATAGCACATACAACGATACACAATGGAACGAGAGAAAGATGTTGAAATTATGAGTATAAACAGCTCAAAAGAATGATCATACAAACTTTGGGCAATCGGCATGAGACATCAGAATACACCTTCACTCTAATTGCTCGACTTTGACTTTATAAACATACATTCTCAAAACTCTAATCTTCCAACTAGCTACTCAAGAGAAGAATGGCCAATCAGTGCTTGCCCAGTGCTTGCCCACTGTTACTCACTCACAGTGCCAAACTAGCTACTTCCAATTCTACCAAGTGAAGTACTAGGGGTAAGCTAAGAGCTATACACATACAAATTAAAGGCAATGTGCATTCCTTCCTCTACTTTCTCTCTCTCTCTCTCTCTCTCTCTCTCTCTCTCTGAGCTTCCCTTTCCTTGATGGAGAGGTCTCGTTATATATTTTTCTGGAACTGAAGGGTAGCAAAAGGGACAAAATTAGTTTCTTCTTTGGTCGGCTCACTGACAATTTTGGTACTGTGGAAACTTCCTTCTTGGTCCACTTTTTCTGTGCCGTCACTATCTTCCAAATTCTAGTATTCGGCACCGTCCACCATTCATGATCCTCCGTGTGCAAGTGGCTGAAAATCCATGTGCAGATCAAGTGAAATAGTAGATTAAATCAAAAGTAGACCATTGATATAAGTCAACTAAACTTGTAAAAAAGGACAACTTTTGAAATGAGAAATAGTCGGTAAAAAAATAGATAACTACTTTGAAAAATTGGCCAACTTGGGAATTTAGACGACTTAGGGAATTGGTGAAATGGGAAGTTAGGCAACTTAGGAAATTGGTGAAATGGAAAATTAGGCAACTTAGGAAATTGGTGAAAAGGGAAATTAAGCAACTTAGGAAATTAGTGTAGGAAATTAGGCAACTTAGTAGGTTGGGAATTCTGCCTTCTCCATGAACTCATGAGTCGGATCCCCTTTTCTTCATCGTACTGCTATTTGCTTCTTTTGCTTCTCCTCTTGCTCGAAATCGAGCTAACTTTTTTTGTACTTGGCTTCTGCATCTCAAAAAGCAAAACATAAAATACATTATTTAAGGGGTGATTATGCAACTTAGGAGATTGGGAATGCTACCTCCTTCATGAACCGATGAGCTGGAACCCCTTTTCTTCATCGTAGTGCTCTTTGCTTCTTTTGCTTCTCCTCTTGCTCGAAATCGAGGTAACTTTTCTTGTACTTAGCTTCTGCATCTCGAAAAGCAAAACATAAAATACATTATTTTAAGGGTGTATTAGAGTACCCCGCAACACCAGCATTGTGTGCCTTGTAAACCATGCTTGGAGAGGAATGCCCCTAAGGTAAAATGATCCACGAAAATCCTCCACACAAAAATCTTCATCTTGAAGGTAAAGGAGGAATCTCAGACCCCTAAGAAATCTTGAATGCGACCATGAACGGGGTTTTATGAAGCTTTCATTTGAGATTACATTGAGAGGCAATACTTTGAGAAGCAAAAAAAGAATGGTAAAACGTACATGTTGGACTAGTCCACCACCTAGTGTGTTGTGCAAGGAGCCAATCCCTCCAAGGGTATGATGCATTAATAGACAGAGGCACTTGAAATTGGTGCAAAAAGAGTGATAGTTGGACCCATTTAGATCTATAAGCAAGCCCCACTGAATAAGTTCTTCTAACGAGCAGAAAAGGTAACAAATCCCATTTAGAACCATAACATTTTGTAATAGAGTCAATCCCTTTGTTGTTTAAATATCTCGTTGTGCCCCCAAGGAGTGAGCAATAGGTGGATTTGATAAGAAAGGCCAGTATGGAGACAATGAAGCAAAGGTGTTTCCTACATAACGTTGTTTTCCATTCTTAAATGGTATAATATTTACAATTTTTTCTGTTTAAAGTTCTCAGTTTTCCAATCAGTTTTTGTTCAACATTGTCAATTTCTATTCCAAGTTCTTATATTTTCGAAGAGAAATAAGAAAGTAGTGTTGTTATCTTGAACAGGTTGCACAGGCATATCTGCGCCATCTTTTAGGGTCAAGTGCACAACTACCTTTATGGTTTGTTTCTGAGATGCCCAAGTCAGCGACAGCTCTAAAACTTGATTTCTCATCATTATTAGGACCGCTATTTTTCATGTGGGTCATCCAACTTTTGCTTCCTGTGAGTCTTTCTTTCTGTCCAGTTTCCACCTATCTATATTTATTGTTTGATCCATGCACATGATTTCTCTTTATAAGTGTGTTTGTTTTTGTCAAAGAGGGATGGAAATTCTTTAGTAAGTTGATTTGTTCTTTATGATTTTCATATGAAGCAAGTGATCATCTTATTTGAAAGATTTTCCAGCTTTTTTTTCTCATAACAGTGCTGGACTAGCTTTTGTCTTCTTTCCTAGGTGATCATCTCAACGATGGTGTATGAGAAACAGCAGAAGCTTAGAATCATGATGAAAATGCATGGGCTTGGAGACGGCGCATATTGGCTTGTATCATATCTTTTTTTCCTTTTACTATCACTGATTTATATGACATGCTTCATGGTATTTGGATCTGTCATTGGTAAATAGTCTTACATCATGAACAAAACAGAATCTGAGAGTTAGTTCAAAGGAATGAATAGAGTTTTGGTAGCTTTCTTTTCTAAAAACTGTCTTATTATAGATGGAAAATAGAAGATTATTTTAGACATGAATTGAAAATGGTGTAATTTGTTTAATCTGCAGATGATTTGTTCATGTAACCTTCTGTCTGTGCAATTTCAATCAGCAGGCTGATATAGCAATGTTAAACTGTGAAAGTATGTCCATGAAGACTATTAGAATGTAATTCATGCTCCTGAGACCTTATTGGAACAGATTATCCATAGTTAGATTATCAATTTTATCCTAACCATTTGCACGCTCAAGACAATTATAGGCTTATACCCTTATCAACTGGAATTAAATTAAATTCATTTTCAACTAGTTCCAGTGTGTAGAACATTTCAAAGACCCTTTTTGTCATTCTTGAAAATGCACCTAGAAAGGTAAATAATGGTATGGAATCATCTTTTCAATATTTAAATTTTCATGCAGCTGTGACTGCTCGTTCTCCTTCTGACCAAAGGTAAGTCTGTGACAGCAACGAGTACAGAGGGTGAATGTTCCATTTAATGCACATATTATGTATCCATCTTGAAAAGATTAAATTTTCTTGGGATTATTGCACCACTTGCTGCAGGAGAAGTGCATTTTGCTTTCTCTGAGACCCATACACTAATTCATCACCCATCGGTGAAATTTGGCCTTTCCGGTGGGACAGGGTTACTGGAAGATCTCTCTTCTGCAGCCAATTTCCTCTCTCTTATGGTTCTTGTTGTTTACTACTTCCTATTGTCCGTATGGCCATTGAGGCTAATCGCTCACTACCATTGAGGCTTCTCGCTCAGGATGGCTTAAAAGTTGGGTGACACATTCTTACCAAAATATGCAACTACTCTTCTACTTTTCCCAGGATTGGGTGACTCCTTTTCCTTCCATTAGGGAGATTGCTTCCTCTTTTTTAGGAGACCACTCCTAGTTTGGGCGATTGGATCTTTCTCCAACCAGGCAACTAGCCCCTCCCTCCTCTTTTGTCTAGGACCAGCATATGGCTCCCCTCATTTCATGGCGGTGCTATCTGCAAGAGTCGATGGTTACAACATACGCAAGACATGTTCCTAGACCTATTTCCACTGGTGGCTCTAAGTGCGGGCATTGAAATCTCCTACAAGGAAGACTTTACCCATCCCGGTGTACTCCATAATGGTGTCACTGAGGCTGTCATATGGCGACGGAGTGTCTCCTCCCTCTCCCTCTGAGGGCTGCTCGGGGGTATGTCTGCACTGTGAAGCGCGAGCTGATGGGTGCAATATAGCATACGATGAAGTATGCTACTCTCTCTTCTGCTAGCTGGAGGCGTATCCACATGAAACGTGCCTCTGGGTCTCTGGCTATCACCTGTACTTTGTGCTGGAGAGACTGTCTATAGAGTACGGCTACTCCCCCTGATCCTCGTGTAGTGTGTTGCCGCATCTGTTAGTGGTGAACTGCCTCCCAGTTATAGCCCTCAATCCTCGGTAGGCTCCTCCCCAGGCGCTCGTGTGTCTCTGTCAAGAAGATCGAGTTCTTGCCCTCCATCACCTCCTTGAGGCTCCTTGGATGTGTCCACAAAGATCCATTGTAGTTCCAGACTTCAATACTCACCTCCTTCTGTGCTATCTCATAGGTTTCGAATCCCTAGTCAATGGGTCGTCCGTCGATGATGACGTGACCGTCTCTGTATAGGGGAGGATGTGCCTCCCGTCACGCTTGGAGGACACGCGGCATGCATGCATGCATGTCTGTGCTCTACCTGCATCCATGTGAGATCATCATCCAAATATATCGGGGTGCCCGGTGTAGTGAGTAGTACCGCCCATTGTCTCAGGAAATCTCTCCTCCGGTCTCATCCGAGAACTGAAGGATAAATGCTCTTCTCCGTGTGGTGTCCCTCCCCGCTGGCCAGGCTCTCGCTCGTCCGCGCAGTGCACAAGCGGTGCTCGTGCTCTTCAGGGAGGGACTGGTTCTCCTTCTCCAAGGCTTCTACCTTGGCTTCAAGGGCGACGACTGTGCTGGTAACCCCATTCAGTCTAGAATCCCCTTCTTTCTTATGTTTCTCTATCAACTCTCGGAGGGTATGCTCTAAAGTCTAAAGTGGCCAGTTGTTCCTCCAACTTGGGAGCCATGGAGGGAGGGAGATATATATATATATATATATATATATATATATATATATATATATATATATATATATATATATATATATATATATATATATATAGAGAGAGAGAGAGAGAGAGAGAGAGAGAGAGAGAGAGAGAGAGAGAGAGAGAGAGAGAGAGAGAGAGAGAGAGAGAGAGAGAGAGAGAGAGAGAGAGAGAGAGAGAGAGAGAGAGAGAGAGAGAGAGAGAGAGAGAGAGAGAGAGAGAGAGGGTGGGGTTTCTTAGGGTTTGGGATTAGGGCTGGGTTTTGGAGTTAGGGTTAGGGTTAGGGTTAGGTTTAGGGTTAGGTAGAGAGAGAGAGAGAGAGAGAGAGAGAGAGAGAGAGAGAGAGAGAGAGAGAGAGAGAGAGAGAGAGAGAGAGAGAGAGAGAGAGAGAGAGAGAGAGAGAGAGAGAGAGAGAGAGAGAGAGAGAGAGAGAGAGAGAGAGAGAGAGAGAGAGAGAGAGAGAGAGAGAGAGAGAGAGAGAGAGAGAGAGAGAGAGAAAGAAAGAAAGAAAGAAAGAAAGTGTTTTTACGTCTATTAGGAGGCCGAACTCGGCCTATGAGACAAATCGATGTACATGGGTGTATCTTCAGTCAATCAGAAAAGATAAAAGTGCTGAAAAGAAACTGGTTAAGCTGATATAGATCTCCGTAGTATGCATGTGGGGATACCCATGAAAATGGTGGGGGGTGTATGGAGTGCGATATCTATGATAGTCTATATGCAAAAGGGTAGTACAACAACCATGAGAATGCATCTAAGACGACTACTAGCTCCATCCTGTGCTAGTGGGTGGGTGTAATATGTGATACATAGGTGGAGGTGGAGTCAGGGCCACCCTGATGGCTGCAACGGGATCGGCCATCATCTTGGATCGTCTCTCCTCCATGGCGCGATGGTCACAAGCCTGGATCTCCGCAATCTGGTGTCGGTGAAGTCTCGGGGCCCGATATCCTATAGCACGGGGTCGTCTCCTAGCTCGAGATATCTGAGCCTGCTGAAGAGTCACCCCGCTCGGTGTGTGGGCTGAGGGGGGGAGGGCTGCAGCACGTCGTGGAATAAAGAAGTCAGTGAGCTGACTCTGTCTCCCTCCTGTATGGAGTGCTACAGTAGGCTGGAGTAGGGAATCTCTGTGACTCTGTATCTCTAGTAAGAATCGCCCGAGCTGTCGCTGGTCTCTAGAGTCCATGATCTCTCGGAGGGTGGGCTGCCCTGCAAACAGAGTCTCGTATCTGCCTCTGATGCCATCATATGCGCTACATCTGCATACAAAGTGCTCCTCATCCTCCATCTCTACTCTGCATACTCTGCATATCCGCTCCTCTCTGGGAATGTCTGCGGCTCTGCCCGTCTCAATCTCGAGTCGGTGTGATGAGACTCTCAGCTGGCCAATCGCTACCCTTGAGCTATGAGGCATGTGAGTATCCATGTAGCGTGGTCGCTGGATGAAACCGTCAGCTAGTATGTCTATGAACTGGTCTCGATAGTGCGATAGTCTCGATCCCATGTGTGGTGTGTGCCATGTCTGACTAATGTAGAGCTGCCAGAGATCCTGTCTGAGCACAACATTCCTCTCACGACGAGAGAGGTGGATGTGAGGTGAGTCTGGGTCATACTGAAAAGGCGGCAATCTGTCCATATCAAGTCCATGACTATCAAACCAGACTCTAACCTGAGTGTACCAAGCTCTCTCATATCCTGACTCTGATATCTGTATAGATGCCTCAAGAGCTCTGTGTGTGAGTCTATCTGTAGGGAGGTCCCTAATCCTCTGAATAAAGCAGATAGTCTGGAATAGTGCCTCTACCACCATGGGTGGTGCAGAGCTATAGCTAGCTCTGCCCTGATGATGTCATGTGGCACCGACTGTTTCCCACGAAATAATCGCGAGATCATACGTACCTGTGGCCTCTTGATCGCACTCCACTGGGTGACTGTGAGACCTGGGGCCCAAACCGTCGCAGCATACATCATAGCCAGCCCTTCGTGCGGGGCTCCTGGAAGTGTGCTTGGTGACATCTCCGCTCTAACATGGCTAAAGCTGCATATCCGCGTGTGAGTCTATCGGTGGCTGCCTGTCTCATGCTGAAGGGGCCAGGCAAGCTCGTGAATGTGACTCCGAGATAGACATAGGAAGTGACCACCTCAATCTGTCCACCACCAGCTCTGAATCCTGCTCCATTCCTCACCATGGGGGAGGTGTGGAAGATCATGACCTTGGTCTTGCCAAGGTTTACTGTCAAGCCCCTCTGTGTACAAAACTCATCTAGGGCCTCAAGGTGGCGCTGTAATCCCTCGGGTGACTCTGAAATCAAGACAATGTCATCGGCATATAATAAAATGTGGACATGTGTACCTGCGAGGTCTGCACCCTCTCCTCCAGCTCGGAGAATGTAGTCCTCAATCTCGTCAATGTAGAGACCAAATAGAGTGGGAGAGAGTGGGCAGCCTTGCTTAACACCGATGGTGCTAGCAATGGCCTCAGACATACCTCCTGGACACCGTACCCTCCCAGTCACCTGCTCATAGAGTGCATAGATGGCCCAAATCATCCCTGATGGTACTCCCAAGCTCTGGAGGCGTTGGAAGAGCCTCTCCCGCGGCACTGTATCAAAAGCTTTGCGGAAGTCCACAAAGCAGCAATATAGCCTCTTCTTCCGCATCCTTGCCCCATCAATGAGGCAGCGCAGAATGAAGATTTGATCAATAGTAGAGAAAGCTCGTCGAAAACCTGCCTGGCCTCGTGCTCGTAGCCCCTCAGTCTCTGCATATGAGCTGAGCTCTGCCTCAAGTATGGCACCGTATAGTTTGGCCATGGTGTGGCCAATCATGATGGTCCTGTAGTTCCCTGGATCCAGGGTGTCGCCAGATTTGTGGATAGGCACAATGGTGTGCCTAGTCCACTCCTCTGGGAAGCCCTCTCCTATAGCCCGGTTGAAGACATGTGCAATCAACGGGGCTATAGTGGAGGCTGCATATATGAGATGCTCGCTCTGCAATCCCGCGTGGTCTGTCGAACGTCCATGTCGCAGTCGTCGTATGGCCCTCTCAACCATCTTTGCTGTGAAGAGAGAAGAACTAGTAGGGCGAGGCTCAAGTGGCTGGGGAATGGGAGGCTGCCTAGGTACCTCATATAACCTCTGAGCATAATCATGCCATGTGTGTGGGTCTCCAATAGGTGTGGTCGGGCGTGGCTCTCGTAGGCTGTGCCATGCTGCAGCACTGTCCATACTCATAAAGAGATGGTATAGCTCAAGCTCCTGTGCCTCCTCAAAGGCTCGCCTCTTTCGATGTGTGAGAGTCTTCATCTGTCCCTTGGCCTCTCTCTCTGTGATCTCTCCCAATGCTCGCTGAGAGAGAGAGAGAGAGAGAGAGAGAGAGAGAGAGAGAGAGAGAGAGAGAGAGAGAGAGAGAGAGAGAGAGAGAGAGAGAGAGAGAGAGAGAGAGAGAGAGAGAGAGAGAGAGAGAGAGAGAGAGAGAGAGAGAGAGAGAGAGAGAGAGAGAGAGAGAGAGAGAGAGAGAGAGAGAGAGAGAGAGAGAGAGAGAGAGAGAGAGAGAGAGAGAGAGAGAGAGAGAGAGAGAGAGAGAGAGAGAGAAATGAAATGAAATGAAATGATATATTTACGTCTTCAGAAGGCCAAAATGACCTATGAGACCAAAAGTTACAAAACTAGTGAATCTGATACAAAATTTGAGTACCAAAGGAAGTGGTATTGAAAATGATAAAGGCTAACACCAAGACTAATACAACAAAGGGCTGATACATAGGAGGGATATGCTGATATACAAGGCTGGAGATCTCTCCTCATCTTCACTGCGGGCGTCTGAAAAGTACAACTCGAATCCTCCACTGTAGTCTCCGTCGATACTGTGTAGCACCTCTCACTCTCGGTCATCTAGATCTCCCTAGCTCCACTGCTCGGTCTATGAGAGTGCCAGTAGTGGCTGTATGAGTGTGGACAGAGCTTTGTACTAGATGCTCTACTGACTACTCCTCTAGCTTCCGAGTGTCTGGTGTAAAGAAATCCGTAATCTGTCTCTGGGACTATCTCCCTCCAGCTCTTCTCCGTAGAGTGTCTCTATGTCTGTGTACCTCTAGTAGATATAGTCCAAGACATCTCTGATCCTCAAATCTCATGACTCTAGATAGAGGCCCAAAACCCTCTCTGAATAGACAATGAAAACGGCCCCGTATCTCATAGTATACCGTGCAATGACATATGTAATGTAGCTTTGTCTCTGGCTCTAGGTGACATAGACGGCATATCCTGCTATCTGCCGGTACCCCTCTGAATCTGCCAGTCTCAATCTCAAGCTGATGTGAGGATGTGCGCAACTGGCCAATAGCACAACGCAAGGCATGGGAAAGGTGTGTATCCATATAGCTAGGACGAGTCACAAACCCATCCGTTGTGAGGTGTAGAAGATGCTCTCTATAGAAAGCCATCTTCGTACCCAACTCCTGTGTAGGCTCAATCCATGTCATGGTGTCCAGCTGTATCAGATCCTGACGAATGAGTCTAGTAATCTCCACCCGTGTCAGGTACATCAGGGGTGTCTGTAAAGTGTAAAGGAGGCAGCCTGTCCATGGTAAAACCATGTGTCTGAAAGAAGAAGAAGAAGAAGAAGAAGAAGAAGAGAGAGAAAGAGAGAGAGAGAGAGAGAGAGAGAGAGAGAGAGAGAGAGAGAGAGAGAGAGAGAGAGAGAGAGAGAGAGAGAGAGAGAGAGAGAGAGAGAGAGAGAGAGAGAGAGAGAAAGAAAGAAAGAAAGAAAGAAAGTCATATTAACGTCTTCTGGAGGCCAAACTTGGCCTATGAGACAAAAGCCATGTACAAGTGTAGTAACCATGTGTAGAAAATGAAATGAAATAAACACAAAGCTATCAAGGGTTGGTAAAAGGCTCGGGAGAAGTGGCTCTGACTCAGCAGATAGTGGCCACCTAATAAAGGGGGATCCATAATATGAGTGAGCAAAACACCCTAGCTACTGGTGATGGGGGGAGGTGGGTGTAGTATGTGGTACATCGGAGGTGGTCTGAAAGAAAGAAAGAAAGAAAGAAAGTCATATTAACGTCTTCTGGAGGCCAAACTTGATCTATGAGACAAAACCATGTACAAGTGTAGTAACCCTGTATAGAAAGGCATATTAACGTCTTCTACCGAGAGAGAGAGAGAGAGAGAGAGAGAGAGAGAGAGAGAGAGAGAGAGAGAGAGAGAGAGAGAGAGAGAGAGAGAGAGAGAGAGAGAGAGAGAGAGAGAAAGAAAGACTTTTTAACGTCTATTAGAGGCCAAAATCGGCCTATGAGACAAAACATATACATCAGTATGATCCAATACACTGTGATCCAAAACGAAAATAAAGTGTGAGTACTGCAAACAGGTATAAAAGGTGGGATAGTAGCTGGTATCAAGGGTGTGGGGTGCTATGGGTATGCACTCTATTGTTGATATATTTAGGTAGTGATGTGTGTGAACACTCTAGGACTGTCGGGCACTTTTTTCCCTCTTTAGGAGGTTTTTTTCCCCCGGCTTGTATATACGCCTATTGCCCTAATGGGCTACTTATCTTTGTACATTCTCTAGTAATACATTCAGTCTTGTGTGTTGTGCTCCAAGCTTCTTCTTCTTCCTTGTGCTGTTCGCGTGCTTCCGCAGACGTTTAACTCCAACAATTGGTATCAGAGCAGGTCGTTGCTTCTTCTAGGGCGCCGTCGACACTCCTCCGTTTGCAGTCTTAGATTCGTACAAAATTTGGTGAGCATACTCAGGGTGTTTCCGAGATCAAAACAGCTTCGCTATGTGGTGCCGAAATCGCGATCTGAGCTCGTTTCGGCCTCTGAACGCACTATCGCAGTGCTTGTGCAGGCTATTTCGTCCTTTTGTGCCAAAGGTATATACTAGTTTCTGTTCGCCGGTTTAAGCGTATCGAAGTCTGCTACAGGTCTAGCAGAACTCGTCTCGGCAGTTCTGTTCAACTTTTTGAGATACAGTCAATTTTCTGCATCAAGGTATTTTAGTCACCGGCCATGGCTGAAAGCAGTGATGTATTCCGTATGTTGGCTGTTGAGGATAAGTTGGATGGTACCAACTACCCATTATGGGCTTATATGATGCGACATGTACTGGTTGCAAAAGGATTATGGAACATTGTGCAGGGTGTTGAAAGACGTCCTGTTACACCTGTAACGACAGGTACTGCAAATACAGGTGTTGGAGCTGATGAAGATGGTGTCGAAGATGATATTCCGCAGATTCCTGTTCGTGCTGCTGTTTCTGTTGCACCTACTGCAGAGCAGATTCGTTGGGATGGCAGAGATGCCCAGGCACATGCATTGATAGCTTTGTCTGTCAAACATGCCATTATTCCTCACATTCGCTCTTGCAGAACAGCAAAGGATGCTTGGGATACACTTACCACTTTGTACCAGGCTAGGAATGAGGCTCGTGTTGCTTACCTCCGAAAACAGTTGGAGAGTGAGCACATGAATGAAGATGATTCGATGGACAGTTTTCTTACAAAGATCAAAGACCTGAAGGAACAATTGATTTCTGCTGATGAGGTTATACCAGATAGCTCACTTGTGCAGACCGTTCTGAATGGCCTTCCTGATTCATATCAGAGTTTTGCCTCTACTCTTCGATTGATGATGAAAGGCAATCCGAATGCCTTGTCATTTGAGGAATTAGTCTCTGTTTTGTTGCAGGAAGATCAGTCCAGGCAGAACAGGTCCATTATGCGTGTTGCAGATCAAGCTTTCCTGGCTAGTCAGAAGGGCAAAGGAAAATGGAGCTCTTCTACTAGTAAGCAGAAATCTGCAAATGCTGCACAATCGAAGAACCAGGATAAAGATGAGAAGAAATCAGAAAAGCAGAAATTGTTCTGCAAGTACTGTAAAGGAAATGATCATATTATAAAGAACTGTCCAAAACTGGCTGCTAAAGAGGCAAAGAAGAAAGAGGCTGGAATGGTTGTTGCAGAGGCCTCTACACCAAAAATAGAGTCCGCAAATCTTGTGCAGGAAGAAGAATGGGCGTTTACTACTGTCTGCAGTTTTGACCCATCTTCTCATGATCAGTGCATGTCTGCAGTAGACTCAGATGTTTGGTACTTTGACAGTGGGGCAACCAAACATATTACCTCGCAGCGCAGTTTCTTCTCTTCACTCGAGCCTGCCCCTACAGGGAATACTGTCACATGCGCCAATAACTCCTCTTATCCTGTTATGGAAGTTGGTAAGATCATTCTGACTACTGCTGATGGTAGTTCTTTCACTTTGTCAGATGCTTTATTTGTGCCAGGGATCAAAAAGAACCTGTTATCAGTTTCTGCATTAGCCAAGATTGGCTTGGTTGTGAAATTCGTTGATGACAGGTGTACAGTCCATGATCTCTCAAATGGCGATGTGATTATTGCTTCTGGCATTTTATGTCGTGGGCTGTATAAGCTCATAGACTATGAAAAATCTGTGAATGATTCGGCATGTGCAGTTTATGATTCTCAGGCTATGTCAGATGCAAAGCTTTGGCATGCACGCTTTGGTCATCTGAATTTTGCTAGTTTGTTACGCCTGCAGAAATCTGAAATGGTTTCCTCTTTGCCCAAACATGAGGCACCTGGAAAACATGTTTGTGAAGGCTGTATTTTGGGCAAAATGCAGCGTTCTTCCTTTCCAAAAGATGGTTCAGTTCGGGCTATGCAGAAATTGCAGCTTGTACATAGTGATGTCTGTGGTCCTATGCAGACACCCTCTTTTGGAAATTACCTTTACTTCGTGACTTTCATTGATGATTTTTCCAGGCATGCATGGGTATATCCACTCAAAGCAAAGTCCGAAGTGTTCATGTGCTTCAAACAGTTTTTGGTTTTAGCTGAAAATCTGTCAGCATGTAAAATGGGCACCCTCCGTTCTGATCGAGGGGGGGAATATATGTCTTCAGATTTTAATGCATTTCTGGCTGAACGTGGGATAAAACACCAGTGTACAGTGCCGTATACACCTCAACAGAATGGAGTTGCTGAACGAAAGAACAGGTCACTCATGGAGATGGCGAGGTGCATGGTCAAAAGTCAGGCTTTACCACATAGTTTCTGGCTTGAGGCTTTCATGTGTGCAGCATATGTATTGAACAGGTGTCCCACTAAAGCGTTGCAGTCTATCACTCCATATGAGGCTTGGCATGACCGCAAGCCATCTGTTGCTCATCTGCGTGTTTTTGGTTGTTTGGCATATGCATTAGTGCCTGAACAACATCGCAGAAAATTGGATGATAAGGCAGTAAAATGTATTTTTGTTGGGTACAGTTCTGAAAGTAAAGGCTATTGTCTGTATCATCCACAGACTAAACGCATTCTGGTTAGCCGTTATGTTGTCTTTGTGGAAGATGTTATTCAGCCATTGCTTTCATGTACTAAGGACACATCTGTTAGCTCCAAAGACATGTATGATACTTTGATGCCTCTTTTTATTGGTGGACAGGCTAGTGCTGGTCCTAATGAGGAAACTTCTCAGCCTTTGCAGGTTTCATATGATGATGCAGATCATTCCATTTCTGATGTAGATTTACATGATGCACTTGTTGATGAGAGAGCTGATATTGAACAGGCAAAAACTATGCCAAAATGGCTGGTGCAGACTTTGCGTGACAGCAAATTAGATGCACCTTTGTCATATCGTACTATTTCAAGCTCTCATAGTACCTCCTTTGCATCAGATTGCTATGCTATGGCTGCATCTAGTCTCTGTGATGAGAATGAGCCTGTTTCTTTTGATGAAGCACAAAATTCAGAAAATTGGATGGCTGCTATGCAATCTGAATATGATGCTATAATGAAGAATGGTACATGGTCTTTATGTGACTTGCCTCGTGGCAAGAAGGCCATTGGCACTAAGTGGGTATACAAGCTGAAGCGTAAACCTGATGGTACATTTGACAGGTATAAGGCTAGGCTTGTTGCAAAGGGTTATGCGCAGGAAAGAGGCATTGATTTTGATGAGACCTTTGCACCTACATGCCGTATGACTACTATTCGGAGCATTTGTGCACTTGCAGCCCATCATGGTTGGAATGTACATCAGTTGGACATTAAAACAGCATTTCTGAATGGTGACTTGCATGAAGAAGTGTATGTTTTTCAGCCCCGTGGCTTTGTGCAGAAAGGGCATGAAAACCAGGTGTGCAGGTTAAAGAAGGCGTTATATGGTTTAAAGCAAGCATCACGTGCTTGGTATGAGAAAATACATGCCTATCTGATTGCACATGGTTTTAAGAACAGTCCAACTGAAAGCACCTTATATGTTAAGCGTGCTAATGATGTGCTTTTGATCATTGTTGTCTATGTAGACGACATGCTGCTCACTGGTCCTCTTGAGAAGCATATTGCTGATTTCAAGGCTGATTTGCATGCCTCATTTGAGATGTCTGATTTGGGGCATTTGCATCACTATTTGGGCATTCAGTTTATGCACGTTGATGGTGGAATGGCTTTGTGTCAAACGAAATATATTGACACATTATTGCAGCGTTTTGGCCTTGAAGACTATAAGCCTATTGCCACTCCTATGGAGATAGGTTTACGATTGAGTCTTCATGATGCTGGAGATGCATTTGATGCTGTTCTCTATCAGCAGGCTGTTGGATGCTTGATTTACTTATGCATTACTCGGCCAGATATTCAGTTTGCTGTCTCACAGATGAGCAGGTTTATGCATTGCCCAGGAGTCATGCATTGGAAAGCGGTTAAGCGCATCTTTCGCTACTTGAGTGGTACTCGGCTACTTGGGTTGTTTTATCCCAAGGGGGGATCACTACCGCCAGATTTGCATGCTTTTTCTGACTCAGATTGGGCTGGTTGCTATGACACTCGTGTGTCCACCAGTGGTTTTTGCTTCATGCTTGGTAGCTCATGTATATCTTGGTTGAGCAAGAAGCAGCCTACTGTGGCCACTTCCAGTTGTGAGGCTTAGTATAGGGAAGCTTTCACAGCGACTGTTGAGTGTGTGTCGCTCAGACGCCTTATGGCTGATTTGGGTGTTGGCCAGTCTTCTGCCACCACCATCTTCACTGAAAGTCAGAGCGCATTGGCAGTTGCGAGGAACCCTGTGTTCCATGCTCGCACTAAGCACATTGAGGTGCATTATCACTATGTCAGGGAGAGGTTCTCTGCTGGAGAGATCAGCTTGGCATATGTGCTCACGCAGGAGAACATTGTAGACCTTTTCACGAAAGCTCTGCCTAGGGAGAAGTTTGAAGCTTTCCGCAAAGCTTTGGGCTTACTTCCTTTTGTGGAGTGATTTCCACATAGCTTGGCACTTCCTTATACATGAGTGCCAGCTCCTTGTTCACCGCATCACTCTCAGGGGGGATTTGTTGATATATTTAGGTAGTGATGTGTGTGAACACTCTAGGACTGCCGGGGCACTTTTTTCCCTCTTTAGAGGTTTTTTTTCCCCGGCTTGTATATACGCCTATTGCCCTAATGGGCTACTTATCTTTGTACATTCTCTAGTAATACATTCAGTCTTGTGTGTTGTGCTCCAAGCTTCTTCTTCTTCCTTGTGCAGTTCGCGTGCTTCCGCAGACGTCTAACTCCAACATCTATATGCTCAATGGGTGAGATACAAATATGATATGCATAGGGAGGGGAGGCTCGATGGTATCACAACCCCCTAAATGCCTGGAGTGGGTGTAAGATATAATGCATGGGTGGGTAAGGCATCATGGCGATCCTCAAAATGCTCTGGGAGTCCAAATCGATAGGGGTGCGCTGCTGACGTCTCTGTATCTCCATGTCATGGCGTGCGTGAATCGCCTGAATCTCTCTCTGATGTGGACGAGCTCTCCGGACAAGGGGTCTCGGTCGTCGACGCTGTCGTCTAAGCTCCTCTGCTCTGTGTAATGTGACACCCCGCATGGAGCTTTGCCCTCGAGTGTATGTGGGTCTGAAAAAATCTGTAATATAAGTCTGAGGGGGGGGTCAGGTGTATCTCCATCTGCTGCCGGAGGAGTGATGCGCGACGATGCTGGAGCTCTACTAGGAAACGACCTAGAGAGAGAGAGAGAGAGAGAGAGAGAGAGAGAGAGAGAGAGAGAGAGAGAGAGAGAGAGAGAGAGAGAGAGAGAGAGAGAGAGAGAGAGAGAGAGAGAGAGAGAGAGAGAGAGAGAGAGAGAGAGAGAGAGAGAGAGAGAGAGAGAGAGAGAGAGAGAGAGAGAAAGAAAGAAAGACTTTTTAACGTCTATTAGAGGCGAAAATCGGCCTATGAGACAAAACATATACATCAGTATGATCCAAACCACTGTGATCCAAAACGAAAATAAAGTGAGTACTGCAAACGGGTATAAAAGGAGGGATAGTAGCTGGCATCAAGGGTGTGGGGTGCTATGGGTATGCACTCTATATGCTCAATGGGTG
Organism: Ceratopteris richardii; assembly: GCA_020310875.1. Taxonomy (NCBI): domain Eukaryota; kingdom Viridiplantae; phylum Streptophyta; class Polypodiopsida; order Polypodiales; family Pteridaceae; genus Ceratopteris; species Ceratopteris richardii. Next base: position 41,877,569 of record CM035438.1, on the reverse strand, counting down.
AGATACAAATATGATATGCATAGGGAGGGGAGGCTCGATGGTATCACAACCCCCTAAATGCCTGGAGTGGGTGTAGGATATAATGCATCGGTGGGTAAGGCATCATGGCGATCCTCAAAATGCTCTGGGTGTCCAAATCGATAGGGGTGCGCTGCTGACGTCTCTGTATCTCCATGTCATGGCGTGCGTGAATCGCCTGAATCTCTCTCTGATGTGGACGAGCTCTCCGGACAAGGGGTCTCGGTCGTCGACGCTGTCGTCTAAGCTCCTCTGCTCTGTGTAATGTGACACCCCGCATCGAACTGGGCCCTCGAGTGTATGTGGGTCTGAAAAAATCTGTAATATAAGTCTGAGGGGGGGGGGGGCCAGGTGTATCTCCATCCGCTGCTGGAGGAGTGATGCGTGGTGGTGCTGGAGCTCTACTAGGAAACGACCTAGAGGGCGCTGGTCCTCTGTCCCCAATAAAGCCGTGATCTCTCTAGGCCCCCTGAAGAGCTGTGGGTAGCGGTCTCTGATGTCCTCATATGCCTGGCATCTACATGTGTAGTGCTCCTCGTCCTCCACCTCCTCTCTACATATCCTGCATAATCGCTCATCCCTGGGGGTATGTGTGGCTCGCCCAATCTCAATCTCGAGCTGGTGTGATGATACTCTGAGCTTCCCAATGGCCACTCTCTCAGCTAGTGCCATATATGTATCCATGTATCGTGGTCTTTGAATGAAACCATCCGCTGTCACAGTCAGGAAGTGCTCTCTGTAGTGTTGCCTCTTTGTGGGAAGAGGCTCTCGTGGTGCTATCCATGTCTCCCTGACGTGTATCTGTAGTAGGTCCTGACGGATGATCCTGTTCCTCTCCGAACGAGAGAGGGTAATGTGGGGGGAAGAGAGGTCATACTGAAAAGGGGGGAGATCCGTAATGCTCATGCCATGGTCTGCTAACCATCGGTAAGTCTGTGCATACCATACTCTCTCATGCCCTGTCTCTGCCAAATGTCTAGAGCTCTCAAATGCAAGCCTGGTGAGTCGGCTAGTGGGGAGCTCTCTGACTCTCAGAATAAAGGTCACCAACTGGAAGAGGGCCTCCACTGGAGAGAGAGAGAGAGAGAGAGAGAGAGAGAGAGAGAGAGAGAGAGAGAGAGAGAGAGAGAGAGAGAGAGAGAGAGAGAGAGAGAGAGAGAGAGAGAGAGAGAGAGAGAGAGAGAGAGAGAGAGAGAGAGAGAGAGAGAGAGAGAGAGAGAGAGAGAGAGAGAGAGAGAGAGAGTAAAATAAAGTCAGAGTACAAAAAAGGGGTATAAAAGAAGTGGATAATAACTGGCATCAAGGGTGTGGGGTGCTATGGGTATGCACTCTATACGCTCAATGAGTGAGATACAAATATGATATGCATAGGGAGGGGAGGCTCGATGGTATCGCAACCCTCTAGGTGCGTGGAGTGGGTGTAGGATATAATGCGTCGGTGGGTAAGGCATCATGGCGATCCTCAAAATGCTCTGAACGTCCAAATCGATAGGGGTGCGCCGCTGATGTCTCCGTATCTCCATGTCATGGCGTGCGTGAATCGCCTGAATCTCTCTCTGATGTGGACGGGCCCTCCGGAGTTGGGGTCTCGGTTGTCGACGCTGTCGTCTGAGCTCCTCTGCTCTGTGTAATGTGACATCCCATATTGAGCTTGGTCCTCGAGTGGCGGTGGGTCTGAAAAAATCTGTAATATAAGTCTGAGGGGGGGGGGGGCAGGTGTATCTCCATGAGGTGTTGGAGAAGTGATGCACGGCGGTGGTGGAGCTCTACTAGGAAACGACCTAGAGGGCGCTGGTCCTCTATCCCCAATAGAGCCTTGATCTCTCTGGGCCCCCTGAAGAGCTGTGGGTAGCGGTCTCTGATGTCCTCATATGCCTGGCATCTACATGTGTAGTGCTCCTCGTCCTCCACCTCCCCTCGGCATATCCTGCATAATCTCTCGTCCCTCGGGGTATGTGTCGCTCTCCTAACCTCAATCTCGAGCTGGTGTGATGATACTCTGAGCTGCCCGAGGGCCACTCTCTGAGCTGGTGCCATGTATGTATCCATGTATCATGGTCTCTGAATGAACCCATCGGCTGTCACAGTCAGGAAGTGCTCTATGTAGTGTTGCCTCTTTATGGGAAGAGGCTCCCGTGGTGCTATCCATGTCTCCCTGACGTGTATCTGTAGTAGGTCCTGACGGATGATCCTGTTCCTCTCCGAACGAGAGAGGGTAATGTGAGGGGAAGAGAGGTCATACTGAAAAGGGGGGAGATCGGTAATGCTCATGCCATGATCTGCTAACCATCGGTATGTATGTGCATACCATACTTTCTCATGCCCTGTCTCTGCCAAATGTCTAGAGCTCTCAAATGCAAGCCTGGTGAGTCGGCTGGTGGGGAGCTCTGTGACTCTCAGAATAAAGGTCACCAACTGGAAGAGGGCCTCCACTAGCATCGGTGGTGTGCCAAGCTCAGCTCGTATAATGTCATGTGGAATGGAGGGCTTGCTGCGCAGCAAGCGTGAGATCATGGTGACGTGGGGCCTCTCAATCCGCGTCCACATCGCCTCCGTGATCCTTGGTGCCCATAATGCTGCTGCGTACATCAATGTGGGTGTCACTAGAGTGTCAAAGAGCCACCCCTTAGTCCGAGGCTCTTGAAAATGTATCTGAAAGGAACGTCTCTCCAATCCTGCAAGTGCTGCATAGCCGCGTGTCAATCTATCTCTCGCTGCATGGGCCATGGAGAATACCCTTGTGCTGCCCGAGAAGGTGACACCTAGGTAGACGTAGGAGTCCACTACCTCTATCTGTCCTCCAGCTGCAGTCAAAGAGGCACGATGGCGTACTGTCCTGGAGGTATGGAAGATCATGACCTTTGTCTTGCCAAGGTTCACTGTGAGTCCTCTCTCCATGCAGAAGGTATCGAGCGCCTGTAAATGTGACTGCAACCCCTCCTGTGTCTCTGAAAGTAAGACAATGTCATCAGCATATAATAGGATGTGTACTGGCATACCTCCGAGGTCTCCTCCTAGCCCTCCTGCGCGCTGTATATACTCCGTGATCTTATCGATGTAGAGACCGAAGAGAGTGGGTGAGAGAGGGCAACCTTGTTTCACACCAATGGTGCTAACAAGGCTGTCTGATAGGCTGCCGGGGCAGCGTACCCTGCCTGTGACCCGTGTATACAAAGCATGGATGGCCCATAGCATGTCTGATGGTAGCTATAACTCCTGGAGCCTCCGTAGTAGTCTCTCTCGAGGGACCATGTCGAAGGCTTTGCGGAAATCCACAAAGCAACAATATAGTCTATGCTTCCTCGCCCTCGCGCTCTCAATCAAGCAACGAAGCACGAAGATGTGGTCGATGGTGGAGAAAGTGCTGCGGAAGCCTGCCTGGCCGGGTGCTCTAATCCGAGCCGCCTCAGCGTGTGTACTCAGCTCTGACTCTAGTACTGCCCTATAGATCTTGGCGAGAATATGGCCTATCATAATAGTCTTGTAGTTCCCTGGGTCCATCATATCGCCGGACTTATGGATAGGCGTAAGGGTATGCATAGTCCACGAGTCAGGTAATCCCTCAACCAAAGCACGGTTGAAGAGATTGGCGATCATGTGGGAAACTACATCTGCTGCGTATATAAAGTGCTCGCCCTGTAGCCTCGTGTGGTCTGCTGAGCGGCCATGCTGTAGTCTATGGATGGCATGTCGTACCATGCCTGCCGTGAATAGGGTGGATATCACAGGACGTGGTGTGGGAGGGATCTGCAATGGTGGCTATCGTGGGACATCATATAACCTCTGGGCGTAGGTGTGCCAAGTTTGAGGATCTACTATGGGTGTAGGTGGGCGTAGCAAGGTCGAACAACTCTGCCTCCTGTCACTCCTCGAAAGCTCGCCGCTTCGGACATGTGAGGGCTCTCATCTGTCGTCGTGCCTCCCTCTCTGTGATGGATCCAAGGATACTCTGTGCTCTGATATGTCGGTATAGTCGCCTGCACTCCTCATCGTACCATCTATTCTCGGGTGTATGCCCCAGCCGTGTCGAATGTGCAGTGCTGTGGGTGGTGTATGGAAAGCTGAGAGTAACGGATGTGTGGAGGATCGAGGAGAAGTGGGCAGTGAGGGTGTCCAATGAGGCAGAGGGATCAAGGGAGTAGATGCGCTCTCGAACATGGGAGCTATAGATATGTGCTAGCTCATGTCTAAAGTGAATGGTGGTGTGGGCATGTGGCTGTATGGTGACGGGGTGGGATATGCATGGTGAGCCGCGTATGGAGAGGGCAAGATATGAGTGATCAGCTCCAATCGGTATGGGTGGGATAGTGAATGAGGTGATGAGATGTGTCGCCTCCGGGGGTTCGATAACATAGTCTACCACACTGCCCCCTGCGGTGTCGTGGGTGGAATGCAGGTGAGACCACCCGAGGTGGGCCAGGTCGCCATCCCATTATATATAATGAGACGGTGTGCTGCTCCCATCTGGAGTAGGTGCATAGTGGAAAGCAACGTTTTCGCAACGGCAACGGCAACGGGTTAGCAACGGGTTAGCAACGAGGGCAACGTCTAGACCTAGGAGTTGCGATAAAGTGATTTATTTTTCAAAATTTTTATATGTTTTTTTCACATATTTTGGGTCATATGATATGTAATAAGGTGGGATATGACTATATATACCATAAAATACTTATTACAATATAAGATATATCATAAATAATAGAGATTATCAATCTAACTTGAAAGTTGGTCGTGACTCGTGATTATATCATAACCCTCCACACAGCCTTAAGATTATATCATATACAATTATCTCAAATACATCATCATTATATCAAAATTCAAATACAATCATAACATCAATAATCATAACATCATCATCTAGATTCTAGATTCTAACAACATAATGATCATAACACTTAACTTTCAAGTTTCTAGTTTCTAAGTTCTAACTTCTAACTTTTAACAAATTACAATAAACATCATGATTTATAACATAAATGATAAGACCTGTCACCTGGCATCATACATGTCACATGTGTCATGATCATATCATCGTTCATACATCAAAATAAAACAATAGAGATCACTATGACAAATGATAAATCATAAATCATATGAATCATGACGCATGGCATAAATCATAAGTGGCAAATGATACATATCATGAAATACCAAATGTACATATCATGAAATACCAAATGTCAAACATGAAATGTCAAAGCCTCAAATGTCAATAATCAAACTTTGTCACTCTGACATGGTGTCAGATGACAAATCATCACTCTCATCATCATCATCATCATCATCATCCCTAGTAGTAGTGGTATGTGGTCGGCTACTAGTGGATGCATCACCACTACCACTAGGTCCTCTGCGGCTCCGAGATGATATGGTATCATGCTGAGGTAAGGTCAACTCATGGTACAGCATAGTATATAAGTCCAGATCCTCTGGAGGAATATCTGGAATATCTCTGACTTTCTCTATATCTACTGTGTCCACGTTGACCTCCCTCACATCTCCTGTATGTCCGCCGCTCTCCAAGAGACGCAAGTTGCAGTGGCAATAAACTAGCCGCTCCAACTGCGCTGTAGATAATTTGTTCCTCTTCTTTGTATGGAAGAGGGCCCATGTGCTCCAATTCCTTTCACAAGGACTTACGCTGCAGTCCTGTGAAAGGATACGAATAGCTAACTCTCTCTGCATTACAACATAATTCAAAAAATAATTAGTACATAAATCATAATACATATTTATCACATGTCACACAGTACACTAAAGACTTTTTACTTAGTACTTACCAACTGAGGAGCACTAGCACCATACATCTCCCACCATGATACTGGCCGCAACTGAGCAGATCTCAAACAAGCCGTATCCTTTCCAAAATGGCCACCACCATTTTGGAATACCAAGAGCTGTCTCTCCAACTGAAGTCGCAACTCTACATCAGCTGGATAAAGCCTATATACATATGTGTTCCATGCACTCAAGAGCTCCTCATCCACGATGGCGTGCTGAGATCTCCATAAGGGATGCAATAAGTGTGCCATCCCATGGATCGGGCGATGAAACCAATCCCATCGATCCCTCCACACAGCCTTAAGCTGCTCAATCCTATAAACAAAGAAATTATAAATTTTAGAGACTAATTTTTAAGATAATAAGAATTTTAAGTGTCAAAAATTCAAAGTAATAAGTAATAACTTAATAAATACCTGTCCAATGTCAAATGTGGGCAACGTGAAAGGGACTCGCCAACTCGATCCATGAACTCATAGACGAGTCCCAATGTACTCCCCTCCATATCAACGATGCGAAGGACAGAATATAATGGATGTATGGCACGCACAAGTGCCTCTACATCCCTCCAAAATGAATCCGACAAGCATGTAATCCGTACAAAATCTGCTCTCGGGGTAGTGTGTCCATCCCAGGCAGTCCACTCTGTAGACACAACTGTCTGCATCAAAGCCTGCCGCACCCGAAGTAGTCTCTCCATCACTATGCACATGTAAGCAAATCTGGTCTTCGCAGGCTTTAGGATATCCAACTCACTGTATGATCTGAAAATAGCTAATAGTTTTGGTCTCTTTGTGAACAAAGAGACCACCTTATGGCAGGTGGAAAAAATAGAATGAATCCAAGGGATCTTTCCAAGATCCTCTATCAAAAGATCAATGCTATGTGCGGCACATGGGGTCCACACAATGGAGGGAAACTCTGCCTCTAACAATCTACCCATGGCCACACAATTACTTCCATTGTCGGTAATGACTTGCACAACATTCTTTTGACCGACATCCATAATAGCCTGGCGGATATGACCATATATAAACTGACCTGTGACACAAAAATTACACCAAATCAGCCATGTACATAGTACATAGTACATACTACATACATAATACATATATATAGCATATGCAAAATTCAAATGCGTATCTTAAAATTAAAACTTGAAATTTCACCTATACATACCTGTCACTGTAAGTCCAGGCTCTGATGCATCGATGGCGCGAAGGAACATAGTGCCTTTGCAACAATGCACTAGTATGTTATATACATTCCTTTTCCTGATGTCTGTCCATCCATCGCACATAATAGTGCATCCATACTTCTCCCATGTGCCCATCATCGGCTGTAACTGCTTCTCCACTATATCTTTTGTTTTGCGTAGCTCACTAGTCCTCAACTCCTCATATGAAGGACCGCTCCATCGATATCCTAATGTGCTCACTAACTCCATGGCTTCCTTCCATGCGGGTGTGCGTGCAACATTAAAAGAGAGGCCACACTGTATGAAAAGCTTCATTATACCTTGTTTGGCCTCAAGCTCCCGCTGCCTCTGAAAACCCGCACGTACGGATGCCGAAGAAAGTGATCCTCTAGGTGCCTTCACCGGTGGCTGAGTGTCACCCTCAAGATCGACGGTATCATGTCCATGCTCATCATTCCCTCCACTAGAGGATCCCATATGAGTCTGATGTGCTGGAGCATCGTGTGGAGGAGGATAACTAGAGCTAATAGAGGTGGAGGTGGGCCGAGAGCTCTGTGGATACTTTCTAGCTTCCCTTTGAGCTACCCACTCAAGGAGCTCATCCTTGATATCAGTTGGCATAGGCTGCTTGCATGCTGAAATGCCCAAGCCACTAAATTTGGCAAGGTGGGCTTTGATACGATCTGCCCCACCACCCCCTTTGTAACCACATAGGTTACATGTCCATCTCTCACTCCCACCCGATCCAAACTTCCCTTGGCTAGTCACATACTTCCAACAACTTTGCTTTGGTTTAGGCATGGTGAGTCTCTCTCTCTCTCTCTCTCACTTTGGTCTCTCTCTCTCTCTCTCTCTCTCTCTCGCAGTCGATGTGTGCTCGCAGTAGCTACAGGGCCTGGCAAGAACAAAATATAAATGCCCTCTCCCGCGAGCCCGTTTCGGGCTCAAAGGAGGAGGCAAAAATTTTTGTCTGCAACGCAACGCGTTGCGTACGTCGCAACGCAACGCGTTGCGTACGTCGCAACGCAACGCCGTTGCGTTGCGAACGTTGCAGACGCTACGCAACGCGTTGCGTTGCAACTATGAGTAGGTGTCGGCTATATGAGGTGGGTGTGGCGGTGTCGGCTGAGGCTCTGAGTGTACATATCCTCTATGGTACGAAGCATCTCCGGGTCGTCAAAATCGTAGATATCACACTGGTGGCTCTGAGTGCGGGCATTGAAGTCTGCTACAAGGAAGACTTCGTCCATCCCGGTATACTCCATAATCGTGTTACTGAGGTAGTCATATGGCGATGTGGTGTCTGGTCCCTCCCTCCCCCCCGAGGGCTGCTCGGGGGAATGTGTGAAGCGCGAGCCGATGGGTGCAATATAGAAGACGGCGAAATATGTTGCTCTCTCCTCTGATAGCTGGAGGCGTATCCACATGAAACGTGCCTCTGGGTCTCTTGCTACCACCTGTACCCTGTGCTGTAGAGACTGTCGTGTGGTGTGCTGTCTCATGTGTCGGCGGTGAGCTGACTCCCACATATAGCCCTCAATCCTCGGTAGGCTCCTCCTCGGGCTCTCGTGTGTCTCTGTCAAGAATATCATGTCTCTGCCCTCCATCACCTCCTCGAGGCTCCCTGGATGTGTCCACAAAGATCCATTGCAGTTCAAGACTGCAATGTGCACCTCCTGCTGTGCTGTCTCATAGGCCGCGAATCCCTAGTCAATGGGCCGTCCATCAATGATGACACGACCGTCTCTTTATAGGGCACGATGTCCCTCCTGTCTTGCCTGGAGGACATGAGGCATGCATGCACGTCAGTGCTCTACCTGCATCCGTGTGAGGTCGTCATCCAAATAGATGGGGGTGCCCGGTGTAGTGCGTAGTACCGCCCGTCGTCTAAGGAAGTCTCTCCTCCCAGCCTCATCTGAGAACTGAATAATAAGTGCTCTGCTCCGTGTGGTGTCCCGTCCTGCTCTCCAAGCTCTGGTGAAAGGGAGAGGCTCATCCGCGCGGTATCCAAGTAGTGTGCACAAGCGGCGCCCGTCTTGCTCTGGTGATCCATCTGTCTCTGTGAAGCTGGAGACACGAACATTGAGCCTGCGAGCCTGTCGCATCCGCTCCTCCTCAATGATGGTGTGTACTATGTGGATCTCCTCATGGTGGTCGTTCTTCTTTGCCTTCTGTCGAAGGTTCTTTTTTACAACCTCGACCCATCCATCTTTCTTAGTCTCAAGCTCGCTCTGAACCACCTCCATGCACTCCTTCTTGATAGTTACCCGATCTCCCCCTCCTCGCGTATGCTGGCTAGTTTCGTTCTCATTTCAGTAAGCTGAGTGCGCAACTCCTCCTGGTCACGTGAGTGCTGCTTGCGGGTAGCAAGAAGCTCTTCCCGAAGGGACTCGTTTTCCTTCTCCAAGGTTGCCACCTTGGCTTCGAGGGTGACAACTCTGCGGGTAAACCCATTCAGTCCAGAATCTCCTTCTTTCTTATGTTTTGCTATCAGCTCTCGGAGGGTATTCTCTAATGTGGCCAGCTGTTCCTCCAATTTGGGAGCCATGGGGGGAGAGAGAGAGAGAGAGAGAGAGAGAGAGAGAGAGAGAGAGAGAGAGAGAGAGAGAGAGAGAGAGAGAGAGAGAGAGAGAGAGAGAGAGAGAGAGAGAGAGAGAGAGAGAGAGAGAGAGAGAGAGAGAGAGAGAGAGAGAGAGAGAGAGAGAGAGAGAGAGAGTTGAGGCTAGGTGAGGGGTTTGGGGGTGGGTGTTTAGAGTTAGGGTTGGGTTTAGGGGTGAGTGTTTAGGGTTAAGGTTAGGGTTAGGTTTAGGTTTAGGGTTAGGGTTAGGTTTAAGATTAGGGTTTAGGATTTTGGTTTAGGGTTAAGGTTGGAGTGGTTTTAGGGTTGGGGTTAGAATCGGAGACTAAAGTAGGTATATTTGGCATAAACATGATTAAGGTTTAGGGTTGGTTCCGAACTAGGGTTAGGTTTTTTTTTTTTTTTTTTTTTTTTTTTTTTTTTTTTTTTAAGGGTTTCAGTTGGGCAGGAGCAGAGCTGCAGGCCGACGCTGGAGGCAGGTGGCGGGAGCAGCTGCAGGGCCGAGAGAGGATGCAGGTGGTGGGCTGACGCAGGAGGGAGTGGCGGGCAGAGGCGGGGCTGACGCAGGGCAGGGGCGGGGCTGACGCAGCAGGAGGGAGCGGCGGGCAGAAGCGGGGCTGACGCAGGGCTGACGTAGGCGGGCACGCAGGGCAAAGAGAGAGAGAGAGAGAGAGAGAGAGAGAGAGAGAGAGAGAGAGAGAGAGAGAGAGAGAGAGAGAGAGAGAGAGAGAGAGAGAGAGAGAGAGAGAGAGAGAGAGAGAGAGAGAGAGAGAGAGAGAGAGAGAGAGAGAGAGAGAGAGAGAGAGAGAGAGAGAGAGAGAGAGAGAGAGAGAGAGAGAGAGAGAGACTCATATTAATGTCTACGAAAAGGCCAAACTTGTCCTATGAGACAAAACCATGTACAATTATGATCATCTTTGTGTATTGATGAAAAGAAAAGTACTCACTACAAAAAGAAACTATGTAGGCTGAAAACAACAAGATGATGGGGTACCTAGTAATAATGGAGTAGTGGAGATAAAGTAGTGGTGTGATGAGCTTAATGTACAAATACCCTCGAATCTCGAGGGGCTTGTAAGTTGTCACTTGGGCCTCTCTCTCTCTCTCGCGGTAGAAAAGTGTGCATTGCAGTTTAATTATTTTTGGTTGAAATCCAAGTTCGTAGATATAGATAGTAGAAAAGAACGTTACAGTAGAATAGTAGATGAAACTGACATTCTACTTTGGTTAGATTTTCTTTTAGAAAATTTGTATATTTGAGATGGATACTTTATTCAAACAATGTATTGAAATTCCTATGGGTACAAATTGTGCTGTCTTTCTTGCTAATTTCTATCTTTTTACTTATGAATTTCAATTTATGGAAAGGCTTATTTTAGCTAATACTTGTCCTATCATTATACACGAACTTTCTAATATGAGAGGCTTTGTAGATGATCTGTTTGTTCCTGATATTAGTTCTTTTCAAGATTTTATGTATTTAAACAATGATGCATTTGGTGGTGGTATTTATCCCCAAAACATCTAGTGAGCTGAATTGTACTTCACCTCGATACTCTTGTGCTTTCCTAGATCTAAAAGTATTTCAATCTCCTTTTGGTTTGGAAGTAGACATTTATGATTAAAGATTAGAACAGGAATTGGCTAACACTAGTATGATACGAATGCCTCATATTGATTCAAATATTTTTCATTTAGCAAAGTATGGTGTTGTTTGCTCTCAATTGTTTAGATTTTCTCGTCTATGTTCAAGCTTGTCTTCATTTGTAATTCAATGTTGTCAACTAATCTCTTTTCTTGTTAAAAAGGGTAGTCATTCAAGAAAGATTCAACGAAGTTAAGGGCTTTCTTACTTCGTAACAAGTTCATTTATGGTTATTCTTCTTTACATGTGTTCAAATTAATAATAACTAAATTCAATAGAAAGGGGGAACTTTATATGGGTTAATGATAATGTAATTTGTGGGGGTTCTTTCACTCTTTATTTATGGTTTATTTTAGTCTTTTGTTCTTTTATTTTTATTTTTATTATTATTACTTTAGCTATTTATTGAAAAAAATAATTATATATATATATATATATATATATATATATATATATATATATATATATATATATATATATATATATATACATATATATATATATATATATATATATATATGTATATATATATATATATATATATATATATATATATATATATATATATATATATATATATATATATATATATATATATATATATATATATATATATATATATATATATATATATATATATATATATATATATATATATATATATTTTGTGGGTATTCTCACTTTATTGCATTAAAAAAGAATAATGTACAAGATCGTGAGAGTGGAGAGTGCACTCCCTTTCTTCCCCATATGTCTAACTAACTAAGCAAAAGCCACATACATCTACCAAAGAAGCCAAACTGCCGGACCAAGCTACAGGGAATCTAGAAGGGAAGTGAATGCCTGTCTATCCTCAACAGGTAGAGCATCCATATCAAGCCTCAATCTGACTTTGCATACTGTCCATGAGAAGTTTGGAACCGAATTTTTATTGTGAAATAGTGTTTTGTTTCTGGACGTCCAGATATTCCAAAGCAATAAGAAAATGCACCTTTTCCTCATTCAATCAAAAGCTTTGTCATCTGACTTGAACAATAGAAAAGTACTACTAAACTTAGTAGGCCGAGCCCCCCAAATAGGAAACAGAAATAGACTATTCCACCACTTTTGAATGCTTGGGCATGACAATGTGGACATCGCACTCCATCCAATCCATGCCTGGAAAGAAAAGCCCCTAGAGTAAAATGTCCAACGAAGATACTCCACACGAAAATCTTCATCCTGAAGGAAAAGGAGGATTCCCAAATAGCCGAAAACCTAACATGCCACCAAGATGGGATCTTCTTGAGATTCCAACGCATATTACACTGAAGAGCGATATCATCCGAATCAACAAGTGCAGAATAATAAGCATTAGCTTTTCCAGCCCACCATCTGGTGTGTTTTGCAAAGAGCCAATCACGCCAAGGATCCGAAGCATCAATAGAGAGTGGAATTTGATAACGCTGCACAAAAAGAGCAATTTGCATCCATTTGGACCGGTCAGCCGGACCTATCGCATAAGTTCTTCGAATAGTTGGAAAGGACAAAAGCTCCCATTTGGTGTTATAGCACTTTGCAATAGTATCAATCCCTTTATTGTTAAAATACCGAGCTGCTGCTCCTAAAGAATAGGCCAGCGGCGGATTTTCCAAGAAGGACCAATATGGAGACAGTAACGCAAAGGAATTCCCCACATAACGTTGCCTTTCGTTCCAAGTCAATCGTGCTGCAACCTGTTTGAAGCTTCGAAGCAAAAACTGTAATGTAAGCGAGGTAGTTTTCAACGGGGCATGAGAAAAGAATTTGTTCCAAACATCTAATTTCCAACTTCCCTTATAGTATACCAAAGCATTGTCCACGGCCTTCCAAAACATATCAGTCCAAATAGGTTTAAAGGAGGAAGTAACACGCATGACAAGAGCTGCTCGTCTTGCCATTATATGGGAATGAAGATGCAGAATGCCA
>CM035438.1:41849399-41859399 GCA_020310875.1 Ceratopteris richardii | reverse complement strand
AGGACATCCCTGACGCACAGAACGTTGTAGCGGAGTTCGCTGTAGAAAGGAGGGTGTAATAACATGCAGAGAGGTTACCTTTGTGACACAATTGATCACTCTTGTATATGGGAAGAAAGCATCATATCATGAATGACCAAGCATTGTAGGCATTGTGGGGGGGCGTTCTTTCATAAGAGGGACAAAGCATAGACGTCCTCCCAAAATAGGATGATGTAGCTTATTCCATTTCCTTAGTTAACACACTTGTTTAACTTTGAACTTCAAGAATTCGAGTTGTATTCGATGTGATGCTTATTAAAATCTTGGATCTAAAAGTATTGTTTCATTTATTACTCTTATGAACATCAAGCATCGTTTGGCACATATTGAAATTATTTGACCACTAAGCTACACATGAGTCTTACACAATTGTAGTTCAACATATTCTTAAAACTAAGCTATCAATTCATTTAAAACATTGCAGAGCGTTGTTTTCAAACAATCCCAAAATATGATATTATGCAAACCTACTTCAACTAAAATCTTTGAAAGATTATTTCAAGTTTGTTAACTCTAAGAAGTTTACTTCAAATACGAACAATAGATAGGAGTTAAGTAGAATAGTTCGATTTTAAAAAGTTCGTAAGAGAAACTTATGTGAAGTCATTCAATGTTCAATGAATCAACGCATGTTTATCTTGAACCGATAGGGTAATTCATCTATAAGAACATTTTTGAAAGGTATAATACATCAATTATTTTAACTTCGCTTTACGTTTATGCACATAACGCAATGAGTAAGAACTCGAAATATTAACTCAAACAAAACATGCAAATTTAAAAGCGTAAAAGGAAGACAACATCGACTTGGAACGTATCAAACCAATTGTTAGATTTAAGCAAGTAACTCCGATGTTTGATCACAACAACGAAATTACAATCTTTGTTAGAACTTTAGCACGCAGTTAAATTCTAGTACACAGTTCTCTTGGCAGAACTTTCCAAAGAATGTTCCTGAAAGTTTTTATACATCAGAATTTCTTGTAAACCTTTATGTTCTATTATTTCAAATTGTGCACCACCATTCAGAGAAGTTAATGTTTACAAAGAAGATACGCATAATCAGTGCATTGAAAAACTAGAATGGAGATCACAGTAATAGTAGGAACACAACTTCTTTGTTGCAGTCCAACAATGTGTCAAGCCCATGTAGGAATTTACTGCATGAAACAGGATGAGACATCACAGATAGGGTGAGCAAGAGAATTTGTCCTTGAATAGCATATAGTTCGTGTGTTTTTTTTTACTCTGAAATAAAGGAACTAAATTTTTTTTGCTATCATACACACTCACACATCACATTTTTTTTTACATGCTTCTCATGTAATGCTTCATCCATGACTCAGAGGTTCAGTTGTGTTAGCAAATCTGTGCATGAGTGTCGTTTTTGGTGAAGATAGAAAAATATGTATAGTCGATGCGTGCTTGGCAAGCAAACAGTACTTAAGAACGAAATCTATGGAAAGCCTGATTCTCAACGCATGCATGAGATAGGAGTCCTACCTTGACAGAGATCTTACGATCACTTTGAGCACGCTCAAATTTCTTCATGGGTTTCTTCACTCAACATCAGCACTTCGGTGGAATAGCGCAGGCAGTTCTGTTCGACCGGACACCGTGAAAGATTTTCCTGAAATACTGTGTTAATGCCACTGCATTTCATTTCTTCTCTAGTTACAGAGAGGCACTCCAACTCTGCTTGAATTTCCACTATCATCACTGTTAGAAGCTGCTTCATATTCATCATCCTCATCAGACGCACGACTTCTATCACCAATAGAGTCCTCCAAACTGTTCAGAGTTATCGCCTCCTTGATAGATTACACGGACCAAACTATATAAGCCTCTTCCTTCAGCCTCGGCAGCTTAACTCCTTTTTCTTTAAGACCAGAAGCTGTATCATCCCCTTAAATCGTCTAATCAATTCCGCGTACGCTCTATCAGATCATGTGCTCCTTAAGACCAGAAGCGGGGAAAAGATTCTAAAAGACCTGTTGCCCACAAGATTTTTGTTCTCCCATAGTAATCACCTTCTGATGTAACTAGCATACTAGCATATCAGATTTCCAACACCGGCCGGCATTAGTATCAGGAGCCCATTTTCAGAAACTCAATTCTTCAATACAGCAGAACTGGGTCCCTCATTCCGCATGCTCTCTCCGACTCTTAATCATGAGACCCTCCAAATCAATTTGCGAGAGTCTTTTCCCAAATCCTCCCCATCGTGTATCCTGCATCCCGACAGTAATCACCTTCTAATTCTTTCAACTTGCCTCTTCTTCTCCACACGGCTCCTGCCATTCTCGTGAATGCCACATATATTTCATACCAAAAACAGACAGAACATACTAACTACTTTCAGTCGTATTCGACTTCTACTTAAAATCAAAATTCCCATAAAAGAAGATTATATACACCCACAAATGGATGCTTACACATGGTCATGTGCATGCATTCGCACACATGTACACATGCATTCATAGGAATATACACAAAAACACACATATATATATACCATAGCTTACGTATGGAAATAGGAATCATGATCGCGCATGAATATACAAACCCACATTCAACATGTTGCTCTCTATTCACAGTCGTATCTATTTGAATACATCACACATATTCACATTGTGAATGAATCTCGATACACATATTCACGTGGTGTGTGCACATGTAATAACACTATATGCAAGTATACATGATATGGAAATATCAATGGATTATGTTGTCGGTCAATTAATCAAACTTTAGTTTAGTTGCATATTGATACTTATTTGATTTTCAAGCTTGAGTGTCAATTCTTGACCACATCCACCCCCTCTGAACCTGTGCATCCTCTGGATGCACCAACCTGCATACATAACATCAAACACAAGCAAGGATCAAGTAGTCATAGCATATAAACAGAACTTAAAGAAAATTTTAACTTGATGCATGAAACCTGAAAACACATTGAACTTGATATACATTAAGAGAAGAGAGGTAGACAAAAACACCTCATACAACATATCAGATTACAGTAATGCACTTAGACTAGAAATCATATGAGTAAATCGAAAACTTCTTAGCTCTCTCGTTAACTCGACCCGGTCAGATCTAGTAGCCTATCCGAAGCATTTGCATATACCAGTCTTTACTAACTCGATTTATGAAACTCGCTTCTGGCTTCCCTATTGATCTTCTATCATCTGAAGCCCCTTCAGACCCTTTTCTTATTTTTCTCATATTTTTATTTTGTCTTTCTTTATTTTAATTCTTTATCCCAGCTCAACCTTTATATCTTTGCTTTTATTTTTATTTATTTATTTTTCCACACTTTTCGGCCTATGTCGAAATCGGATGCGACTCGTGGACCTGACCACCCGGCCAGGTTTAGCCCACCCATCTACCGACCCGACATAGCGCACGATGCACAATGTCAGCCTCATACGAAATCAACGTCAGCTCGTGGCTCTAACCACCCGGTCAGAGTGACTCCACCCGCCTATCAACCCGTATGAGCGCGTAACAACATGTAGGTCAGGCCATACGACACAACTAGCGTCAGCTCGTGGCCCTGATCACCCGACCAAGGTAGTTCCACCCGCCTACTAGCTCATCGCAGCACCCAACAACACATACACATACATATAGAAAGCTCGCTGGTATAAGAATTCCTTTCTCAAGATATAATCTGTCTGAAGATCAGGTCAGATGAGAGATCAAGAGTAGAAGTCGAAGTGTCTCACTCATCAAGTATTTGTAAACACTACTATATACAGATACTTAGTCTAGGTCTTCCCTTCACCTTCCTAGGTCTTGCTCTCGAAAGTTCTAGTCCATCCTCTAACCTTACTCATATAATCCTGGCCCTTATACATTATAAGTAATCTAATTAGTGGCACAAGATTTTTGTTCTACTTAATTTTCCTTATTTAAACGTTTCTATATGCATTATATGCTTAATCATGCAGTCTTTTTATATACACATATACAAGAGAGAAGAAAAAACTGAAGTGAAAACATCTCACCAGTATGAAGTCAGAAGCCGCTTGAGCTGGTCGCATCCAATCTCCTCTTCTTGTTTCATTCTGAGTCGCTATCTTCAATGTATTGATTTGATTCCTGTGTCTTTCTTCAAATCAAAGCAAAAACATAAGATATATACATTCCTATTTACAAAAACATTCCTTTAAGCTTTATGGAATTTTATTGAAAAAAATTCTTCCTTCAATCTCACCTTCTTTAAAACATACTCACCAAAGAAACTGTGCTTGAAAAGAAGCCATCTCTGAACTGCATCAATCAAAGTAGCATTCTTAAACAAGTTAGATATGTGGACAAGCCATTTCATTTGCTCGTCCATTCCTTGTAGGCTTGACTGGCATACATAGCTTTTTGAAAATTCAAACATCCATGATTCAATTATTCGAGCATAGTTGCCTTTATTCACAACTCCCTCCAATGCATCATATGAAGATGCACACGATAAATGAGCATATGTATATAGATTTTTGAAATTTGGAGTGTTTAAAACATCATCAAACAAATCCATCATGCATATGTTTTGATCCATTTTAGGAATGAAATAATTTAAAAGGATTTCATCTTTTCCATTATGATTATCCAATCTTTCTTCTTCATTACCATTAAGGGTTTGAATACATTCATAAGATTTACACTCTAAATGGTGATGTTCATCATACTCTAAATGCAGTTTATACTCATACTTATCACTCAGACTGTCATGATTTTTTTTTACTTGAGTGCCACCAATTATAGAATCTGCTTCTATCTCTAATCTCTCCAAGAACTCCTCATCTTCTTCTTTTTCCAGATTCATTTGCCCATTATCATGAAGAAACTCAATATCATCACAATCAAGAAAATCTTGATCATCTAAATCACTAAATTCTTGCTTCTCCAAGTAAGATTCATTGGAAAATCTACATTCATCTATATCCTCCTGATCCTTTTCAAAGATATACATGTAATTTGATGTCAAATCAGTTTTCCTATTCAAGATGCCATCATCAGATTCTTTATCTATCTCAATTATTTCTTGTTTATTATCTTTAGAGGATGTGTTTTTGCCACACTTCTCATACATTTCTTTTATCATTGAATCTTGCTCAAATACTTCATACCTGAATATCTCATCATAGACGCTTGAGTCAATTGAAACTTCATCCATCTGGTAACATTTATATCTAGCTTCATCAATGCAAATATTTGACTCAACGGTTTCACATTCAATATCTTTTGATGCTATGCACACATCATATTTATCATACATCTCATTAAACGTTGTATCTTCCACTTCATGCTTGATTTCTTTGATATATGAACTCAACTCAACATGATCATTCTTAACATACATATCAATGTAAAGAGGAGTAATCAGTGGAGTATCCTCATCGCTCTCATGATCATTCATATGTCCTTCTTCATGGAGTACAATATCGTTCACATACATATCATTATATTGAAGCTCAATCAACAACTCATTCTTGCACCTATAATTCAGATCACTCTCTTGTACCTCTAACGACTCATTTAATGTGGCATCACTCAAGAGTTTTTCACATTCTTGATCTTGATCTAAACAATCAGTAGGCTTAGCATCATGCTTTTCACCATCGGCATACATACCATTCTTTAGAGGACTCATAATTTGCATGCCCTCCTGATTAGCATCATGCTCCCTTGCATTCTCTTCATACAAATTAGTCATTTGTCCATGATTCATATTTGAATCATATGCTTCAAGAGATATTTCACTCTTAGATGGTATCAAATAGTTCAAGTATTGCTTGATTTCGTCTTTTAAGGAACCATTTTGTGCTTGATCATCACATGGATTCACTGGATTATTTTGAGTTATTTTATTTGCAATCTCTTTCTGATTACCTCGACTTCCGGTAGATATCTTTAAATCTTGGTTATTATCATATCTTGCCTCTTTGTTTGTTTGATTATCATCCCTTAGAAGCGAGGAGTCTATCAGATTATAGGAAGCCTCATGTTGGTTTCTTGGTGTGTTTTGTTTATTTTTGTTTTGTTGTATGTTTGATATTGATTTGATTTTGTTTGGTTTAGCTTCCGTATATTCCTTTGCTCCTCTCATCATTGGGGTTTTTGCATATATAGTATTTGTAGATGTAATCAAAGTATCTACAGGCTCTTGGTACCTTGAATCCTCAGAGATTGCATCACTTATGTTTATAGGTTCTTTATAGTGATCCCCTTCATAAGCATGTACGTGTATTCCATGCATATATTCTTTATGTCCAACTGGGTTTTCTATTATTCTATAGATTTGCAAATTATTTTTAGTCTCTGAAATGCATGGAATTTGTGTATCTTCTTCATTTGCATAAATGTCAGCTTGCCAATCGTTTAAAAATTTTTCTATTGTTTGTTGTTTCTTCACATATCTCATCACAGCTTCATGGACAAGCGTCCAATCCTCTGTGAGCCCTGAGTCGGAGTCTATATCTTGTAGAAGTGGAATTAACTCCTCTCTGGCTTTAACGTCGATTGTTCGAAGAAACAACGACACCCTTTCATGACTTATGCACCTCTTATCGTGCTCAGAAAGATCATCATATTGTCGCTCAAACTCTTCTTTGATCTCGAGAATCGGCTGGTCTTTGGGTATATGAACCCACCTCAAGAAAGATCTACGAGTTACTTTATCAAGGTCTTCTAGCATAAACTGCCTAAGAAGTGTCGCTTTGTATCGAGACCATGTCGTTTGATTTATTTGCATTATTTGGTCTCGCACGTCGTAATCCGACACATAGATAAAGTTTTCACATAATTCTTTTTCCGTCATCGGACTTAATCCAACACCTAGGTACTTTGACTCGAGTTCATACTCTTTACAAAATCTAGATATATTTTTGCCATTGAAAAATCCATATCGCCTGATTAAACGGTCATTAAGCGATTGGATGGCTTTTTGACGCCGATCCTCTTCATGAAAGCGTATGAACTGAGCTAGGAGAACTTCCATGTCTAAAGTGCTAGATCGCTCAATTTTTGAATGCTAACTCTATTCTTCAGTAAACTAGTTCGATACTTTATTCACCCCCTCCTTTCACGTCGGGTTCACCAGGTATGTAGCGGAGTTCGCTGTAGAAAGGAGGGTGTAATAACATGCAGAGAGGTTACCTTTGTGACACAATTGATCACTCTTGTATATGGGAAGAAAGCATCATATCATGAATGACCAAGCATTGTAGGCATTGTGGGGGGGCGTTCTTTCATAAGAGGGACAAAGCATAGACGTCCTCCCAAAATAGGATGATGTAGCTTATTCCATTTCCTTAGTTAACACACTTGTTTAACTTTGAACTTCAAGAATTCGAGTTGTATTCGATGTGATGCTTATTAAAATCTTGGATCTAAAAGTATTGTTTCATTTATTACTCTTATGAACATCAAGCATCGTTTGGCACATATTGAAATTATTTGACCACTAAGCTACACATGAGTCTTACACAATTGTAGTTCAACATATTCTTAAAACTAAGCTATCAATTCATTTAAAACATTGCAGAGCGTTGTTTTCAAACAATCCCAAAATATGATATTATGCAAACCTACTTCAACTAAAATCTTTGAAAGATTATTTCAAGTTTGTTAACTCTAAGAAGTTTACTTCAAATACGAACAATAGATAGGAGTTAAGTAGAATAGTTCGATTTTAAAAAGTTCGTAAGAGAAACTTATGTGAAGTCATTCAATGTTCAATGAATCAACGCATGTTTATCTTGAACCGATAGGGTAATTCATCTATAAGAACATTTTTGAAAGGTATAATACATCAATTATTTTAACTTCGCTTTACGTTTATGCACATAACGCAATGAGTAAGAACTCGAAATATTAACTCAAACAAAACATGCAAATTTAAAAGCGTAAAAGGAAGACAACATCGACTTGGAACGTATCAAACCAATTGTTAGATTTAAGCAAGTAACTCCGATGTTTGATCACAACAACGAAATTACAATCTTTGTTAGAACTTTAGCACGCAGTTAAATTCTAGTACACAGTTCTCTTGGCAGAACTTTCCAAAGAATGTTCCTGAAAGTTTTTATACATCAGAATTTCTTGTAAACCTTTATGTTCTATTATTTCAAATTGTGCACCACCATTCAGAGAAGTTAATGTTTACAAAGAAGATACGCATAATCAGTGCATTGAAAAACTAGAATGGAGATCACAGTAATAGTAGGAACACAACTTCTTTGTTGCAGTCCAACAATGTGTCAAGCCCATGTAGGAATTTACTGCATGAAACAGGATGAGACATCACAGATAGGGTGAGCAAGAGAATTTGTCCTTGAATAGCATATAGTTCGTGTGTTTTTTTTACTCTGAAATAAAGGAACTAAATTTTTTTGCTATCATACACACTCACACATCACATTTTTTTTTACATGCTTCTCATGTAATGCTTCATCCATGACTCAGAGGTTCAGTTGTGTTAGCAAATCTGTGCATGAGTGTCGTTTTTGGTGAAGATAGAAAAATATGTATAGTCGATGCGTGCTTGGCAAGCAAACAGTACTTAAGAACGAAATCTATGGAAAGCCTGATTCTCAACGCATGCATGAGATAGGAGTCCTACCTTGACAGAGATCTTACGATCACTTTGAGCACGCTCAAATTTCTTCATGGGTTTCTTCACTCAACATCAGCACTTCGGTGGAATAGCGCAGGCAGTTCTGTTCGACCGGACACCGTGAAAGATTTTCCTGAAATACTGTGTTAATGCCACTGCATTTCATTTCTTCTCTAGTTACAGAGAGGCACTCCAACTCTGCTTGAATTTCCACTATCATCACTGTTAGAAGCTGCTTCATATTCATCATCCTCATCAGACGCACGACTTCTATCACCAATAGAGTCCTCCAAACTGTTCAGAGTTATCGCCTCCTTGATAGATTACACGGACCAAACTATATAAGCCTCTTCCTTCAGCCTCGGCAGCTTAACTCCTTTTTCTTTAAGACCAGAAGCTGTATCATCCCCTTAAATCGTCTAATCAATTCCGCGTACGCTCTATCAGATCATGTGCTCCTTAAGACCAGAAGCGGGGAAAAGATTCTAAAAGACCTGTTGCCCACAAGATTTTTGTTCTCCCATAGTAATCACCTTCTGATGTAACTAGCATACTAGCATATCAGATTTCCAACACCGGCCGGCATTAGTATCAGGAGCCCATTTTCAGAAACTCAATTCTTCAATACAGCAGAACTGGGTCCCTCATTCCGCATGCTCTCTCCGACTCTTAATCATGAGACCCTCCAAATCAATTTGCGAGAGTCTTTTCCCAAATCCTCCCCATCGTGTATCCTGCATCCCGACAGTAATCACCTTCTAATTCTTTCAACTTGCCTCTTCTTCTCCACACGGCTCCTGCCATTCTCGTGAATGCCACATATATTTCATACCAAAAACAGACAGAACATACTAACTACTTTCAGTCGTATTCGACTTCTACTTAAAATCAAAATTCCCATAAAAGAAGATTATATACACCCACAAATGGATGCTTACACATGGTCATGTGCATGCATTCGCACACATGTACACATGCATTCATAGGAATATACACAAAAACACACATATATATATACCATAGCTTACGTATGGAAATAGGAATCATGATCGCGCATGAATATACAAACCCACATTCAACATGTTGCTCTCTATTCACAGTCGTATCTATTTGAATACATCACACATATTCACATTGTGAATGAATCTCGATACACATATTCACGTGGTGTGTGCACATGTAATAACACTATATGCAAGTATACATGATATGGAAATATCAATGGATTATGTTGTCGGTCAATTAATCAAACTTTAGTTTAGTTGCATATTGATACTTATTTGATTTTCAAGCTTGAGTGTCAATTCTTGACCACAACGTTCAATAGGGAAGGACGCAGAA
>CM035438.1:41839399-41841899 GCA_020310875.1 Ceratopteris richardii | reverse complement strand
CTTTTTACCAAGGAATCAATATCATGAAGATGACACCTCTTCCAATCCAGAAGCAGAAGGTAATACATAACATACGGTTGTAGAAAAGCTTGTACTATCCTTATCTTGGCATGTAGCAGCCACTGCGAGGAATGCCATAACTCCATTTTACATTTAATTCTACGAAATACCCACTGTATTTTTTTACTAGAGGAGACATTCACTCCCAACGGGTACCCCAAATGCCTGAAAACCATACCTCTATCAATTTTAGGTCCCTTCCAAGGTAGAGATTCAAAATGCCGTGCGGAAACATTAATGAGCACCGATTTTCGCATATTAATATGCAGAGAAAACGCCTCCAAAAAGGAAGTCAAAGAAGCAAGTATGTTTCGAATATTAGACTCATCTGATTTTGCAAAAATGAATGTATCATCAGCGAATCCAACTGCAATCTGTTGAAACTTGAATCCCATATAATGAAATACCATGAATATACTTGGCATTCATTTTAGCTTCTAGCAAATTAAACATAGGTGTGGACGCTAAAGCATAGAGGAGAGGGCTCAATGGGCATCCTTGACGCACGGAACGTTCAATTAAGAAGGGAGCAGAAAGCCTTCCATTAGTCTCCACCTGAGAAGCACTATCTTGAGCCAAGATATAAATCAGGCGAGAGATTTTTATCCCAAATCCAAGCTTCTTAAGAACTACCGCAATGAAGTCCCATCGTATGCGGTCAAAAGCTTTTTCAAAATCAATTTGCATACCAACCATTTCTTGATCAGAAACAATAGCGTTCTCCATCATCATTTGGGTAAGGAAAATGTTGTCATAAATTGATCTTTTATGAATAAATCCAATCTGGGAGGGATGAACCACATTGTTAATAAATGATTTCAGTCTCATGGCAAAGATTTTGGCATATATTTTATAGATAATACTCATCATCGTAATAGGTCTCCAATCTCCCATCTGCTTAGGGACATCCACTTTGGGAATAAGTTTGATTTTCCCGAGCTTAAATGAATAAGGCATCTTTTGATCCCTCCATACTTCATTACATACATCCAAAATCAGCATTTTAAGAGAAGACCAAAATGATAAGACAAATTCCTTGGTGAGGCCATCCATACGAGGTGCTTTACCATTTTTAAGGGAAACAAGGGCAAGGAAAACTTCCTCTTCAGTTGTATATTTTTCACATACATCAGCTGCCCTGGAATCAAGAACATGCGGAGTATGAACTAGGGACTCTTGAAGGGAAGAAAACCATGCATCATCCATTGCATGCGAGGCAGCAAAAAGTTTACCAAAGTGTTGAGTACATGCATCAGTTATAGAATTTCCATCACGAAGAGTTTGGCCATCAAACTCAAGCAGAGAAATAGCACTTTTAGCACGTTTAGTATGCAGGAAGTCAAAAAAACATTCAGAATTAGCATGAAGATCATTCACTTCTGTACATCTAACTTTAACTTTGGAAGACTGAATAGCATTGGTTTCAATTAAATGTAGACATCTATAAGCATCACAAAGCCGAGCATATTCATTCTCAGAAAGCAACTCTCCAGAATCCACCTTTTCAGACATTAAGACAATAAGATGCTCAGCTCCAACTCTAGCCGTCCTCAGTATATTGGCAAAGTACTTTCCACACTCCCTAATTGCATCCTGCATATGCGTTACCAAAAATTCCCATTTCATACATGCCGAGGATTTCAATGCAAGCACTTGCTGAATCAGCTTCTCAACCTTAGCTCTGAAAAGAGACATTTGAAGCCAAGAGTGATTCAACCTCAAGGGGCTTCTACAAAGCTTATCTGGAATGCTTGATTTCTAGTCGGATTCGCAAAGAGAAATTACAATAGGGTTATGATCAGAAAGAAGCATTGTAGCATCAACCGACATAGTGGAAGTGGCATTTAAAGTCGAAACATGAGAATAATAACATCTATCTAACCTACTCATTGCTTCTTTATGTGATCTGGAATGAAAAGTAAATCGAAGTGTGTGTCCTCCAATATACTCCCATAAGTCATTACAATTCAACACCTCCAAAATTTCAGTCCAGATAGAGTTTTCTTGTGAGGATATCAAGGATGAAGCAGTTGTACAGTCAATATTTACATCTACCATATTGAAATCACCGCACATTAGAATACAAGCATTTCTCCAAACTTGAAGCCTTGCACATAAATGAATAGCATGCAGCAAATTGCTCCAAGTCTTAACTCTCTCCATCGGGGAGTTAGGAGCATAAACATTAATACAAACATAAGATATTTCTCGAACCGAGAAGCCAGAATATTTATCTTTAATACCATTATATCGCAAGTGGAAATCTTTTGTGTCTAAAAGCATTCCAGCGTGATCATGTTTCTTATACTCTTGAATTGCCACCAAATCCAACTGATTCCGAATAATCCATCGCCACAGTCTCGTCCACTTTCCGTATTGCCCTAAACCTTGAATATTCCATGATGCAATTTTGATGGCAGCGGTGGAGTAGCATGAGAAG
>CM035438.1:41809399-41826899 GCA_020310875.1 Ceratopteris richardii | reverse complement strand
GCTCACTATAAAGGAGCACATTACATTATGTACTTAAGCCTTGGCAAATGTGCATGACAGAAACCAAATTCTGAAGTCATGGATTACAAAGGTCTTTCTAGATACAAGAATGAACAGTCAAAGAAAAGATGTACTTCATTCAGAATTCACTCAAGAATGTATTGAATAGTCCTTGGTTCATCTGTTTTTAATCTTATCAAAGAAACAATTTAGGTGAATAGTCCTTGGTTCCTCTGTTTTTAATCTTATCTGGCTCCACGCAATGTTGAAGACTTGTATGAAAATCACTAAATCACGGTTGCTACGGGATGTGAAGTTTTAAAAATAACTGAGGGTACATGGAATGCAGGCAAGGTAAAAGCTCAAAATGCACAAACATCTAGAAATCTAAGAGAACTGCAATATGAAATACTTGACCTTATCTGTATGATATTGAGAAATCTCAATCCTATGGTCGGCATGAAATTTGTCAATCAGATTGATTGGGCTTTTCTTATTCCACCACATCAATAACAATGTTTGGAATATCTTTATTTGGTTGAATGTCTTCAAGTGGCACAGGACTTGAAGGATAACCCTGGAAAGTGTTGCTGGAAAACTCGATCTCATTAGCTGTCTTTATGTATCTTATGTTTCAAAGCATAATTCTGGGCTAAGATTGATGTTACGAATGAGAGATTGTGGATGCCAAAGTTCTACGACAGCCTGTACATACCAATTCACATGACAGCATCTTAGTGTAAGAGGAACACAGAAACCATATCTGAAGGATAAAGCATGAATGCTACAGAAGCTCAAATAAACGAAGCTCAGTTTCAATTTGGGAAAATTCATCCGCACATGCACTTTGGAAGATGAGGCAAAAGGCACAATAGCCCAACTTCGGCATGAGTTGAAGGCACTAAAACTTCAAAAGGCTTTGCAAGAAGAACAGTCATCCTTGAGGGGAGGGAGGAGATGGACGTCCTGACACAAACAATGCAAGTGTTGGAAGAAAAGGTAAGGACTCAAGTTTAGTGTGCTCTGTGTAGCTGCAGATTGGGTGCGGCTACATTTGAGGATGAGGTTCCCCATGGAGCACTAGGCTCAGATCCTGTGCAGAAGTTGCTCACATGATCAGTTCTCTCAAGGGCAAGAGGGCAATGCCTCATTCGAATCACACTAACTTTGACAAGGGTTGATGTTACATTAGAAACATCAAGAAGAATTCCAGTTACAAATCAAGTCAAACCAATAGTATCATGACAAATAGACAATCACAGCAGTAGACAATCACACCAGTAGACAATCACTGCTTACAATTACAATAACCAGTGGAACCATACAAAGACCAGTTACAACACCTTCAACCGTACTAAAGTCTGTAGGTAGTAATGTTATAGTTGTCTAAAGCTGATAACAACGTGACAGGATGCTTCCACAATCACAAGCTTTCAATCACTCGAGAAGAGAAGAGAGAAAGAAGAAACTTGCACAAGATAAGAGAAAATTTGACGCGGCAGAGTACACAAGATGTGATGTCCAGAAAGAGAAGATATGGTATTATAGATTTGAGTCATATGCAATAGCTCTTGCAAAATAGCTTCCTGACGAAGCCTCGACCTCCCGACCATCCCCGAGCTATCTCAATCTCATTCACACTCACATTGTCAATCTCACTCTCTCACAATCTCACTTTCAATCATAATCACAAGGTGATTCTTTGGCCTCTTCTTGCACGATGCAACAATCTCTCTAAAATAGAGTTGATCATTCCTACTCAAGGAAGTGCGTGATCCACCAAATTTAGCAAAAGTCATGTCTCCTAGTGTTGCATGCATAACTTTCACAAAAGCATGCATTTTAGTGGTCAGTTGCTTCCTTTAACGGCATGTGTCAAAGTAGAAGAGAAAGCAACGAAAAGATATATCTATCAACATCCACAATATGCATGAGAACACGTATGCATCAAAATCATGGATGCAAATAATAATAGAGAAGTCCAATTTTTTTAATTCCTTTTTTTTTTTTTTTTTTTTTTTTTTTGTTGTAGAAGTATTAGTAAAATAGACACTTTTTTGGGCCCTGGAACTTAAAAATGGTCCGGGATTCCAAATGCTTGTGAGAGGCACAAGTGTTCAGCTCTTCAATTTGCACAATAATGTTAGAGATGTCGTAGGTCCAAACTGGCCTCCAAATATCAGTTTTCAGCCCTGCAAGTTTAGAAATTCTAGAGAGAGAAAATCAAAGCATTATCTTACAATGAACTAAGTTTAGAACCTGAAACGAGGTACTTAAAACATGATTCACAAAATTTCAGAGAGACACTTATATTCTCCTATGCGTGCCCTCTACAGAGACGGTCGGGTCATCATTGATGGACGGCCCATTGACTAGGGATTCGCGGCCTATGAGACAGCACAGAAGGAGGTGCACATTGCAGTCTGGAACTGCAATGGATCTTTGTGGACACATCGAGGGCGCCTCGAGGAGGTGATGGAGGGCAGAGACATTATCTTCTTGACAGAGACACACGAGAGCCCTGGGAGGAGCCTACCGAGGATTGAGGGCTATATGTGGGAGTCAGCTCACCGCCGCCAGATGAGACAGCACACCACACGAGGATCCGGAGGAGTAGCCCTGCTCTACAGACAGTCGCTACAGCACATGGTACAGGTGGTAGCCAGAGACCTAGAGGCACGTTTCATGTGGATACGCTTGCAGCTATCAGAGGAGAGAGCAGCGCACTTCGCCGTATGCTATATTGCACCCATTGGTTCGCGCTTCACACATTCCCCTGAGCAGCTATCAGGGGGGAGGGACCAGACACCACATTGCCATGTGACTGCCTCAGTGACACGATTATGGAGTATACCGGGATGGGTGAAGTCTTCCTTGTAGGAGACTTCAATGCCCGCACTCAGAGCCACCAGTGTGATATCTACGACTTTGACGACCCTGAGATGCTTTGTACCATAGAGGACATGCCTACACTCAGAGCCTGAGCCGACACCGCCACACCCACCTCATACGGCCGACACCTACTCCAGATGGGAGTAGCACACCGTCTCGTTATATATAATGGGATGGGGACCTGGCCCACCTCGCGCGGCCTCACCTGCATCCCACTCACGAAACCACAGGGGGGCAGTGTGGTAGACTATGTTATCGGACCCCCGGAGGCGACACATCTCATCACCTCATTCACTATCCCACCCTTACCTATTGGAGCTGATCACGCATATCTTGCCCTATCCATTCGCAGCTCACCATGCATATCCCACCTCGTCACCATACAGCCACGAGCCCATACCACCATTCACTTTAGACATGAGCTAGCACATATCTATAGCTCCCATGTTCGAGAGCGCATCTACTCCCTTGATCCCTCTGCCTCCTTGGACACCCTCACCGCCCACTTCTCCTCGATCCTCCATACATTTGCTACTCTCAGCTTCCCATACACCACCCACATCACTGCACATTCGACACGGCTGGGGCATACACCCTAGAATAGATGGTACGATGAGGAGTGTAGGCGACTATACCAACATCTCAGAGCACAGAGTATCTTGGGATCCATCACAGAGAGGGAGGCACGACGACAGATGCGAGCCCTCACACGTCGGAAGCGGCGAGCTTTCGAGGAGAGACATGAGGCAGAGTTGATCGACCTTCTCATGAGTAGGGATTGTGCCACCGCGTGGGGGCACTACGTGAGCCACGCCCACCTACACCCATAGCAGATGTTGATATATTTAGGTAGTGATGTGTGTGAACACACTAGGACCTCCGGGGCACTTTTTTCCCTCTTTAGGAGGTTTTTTTCCCCGGCTTGTATATACGCCTATTGCCCTAATGGGCTACTTATCTTTGTACATTCTCTAGTAATACATTCAGTATTGTGTGTTTGTGCTCCAAGCTTCTTCTTCTTCCTTGTGTTGTTCGCGTGCTTCCGCAGACGTCTATCTCCAACAATTGGTATCAGAGCAGGTTGTCGCTTTTTCTAGGGCGTCGTCGACACTCCTCCGTTTGCAGTCTCATATTCGCACGAAATTTGGTGAGCATACTCAGGGTGTTTTCGAGATCAAAACATCCTCGCTTTGTGGTGCCGAAATCGCGATCTGAGCTCGTTTCGGCCTCCGAACACACTATCGCAGCGCTTGTGCAGGCTATTTCGTCCTTTTGTGCCAAAGGTATATACCAGTTTCTGTTCGCCAGTTTAAGCGTCTCGAAGTCTGCTACAGGTCTAGCAGAACTCTTCTGGGCAGTTCCGTTCAACTTTTTGAGATACAGTCAATTTTCTGCATCAAGGTATTTTAGTCACCGGCCATGGCCGTATGTTGGCTGTTGAGGATAAGTTGGATGGTACCAACTACACATTATGGGCTTATATGATGCGACAGGTACTGGTTGCAAAAGGATTGTGGAACATTGTGCAGGGTGTTGAAAGACGTCCTGTTACACCTCTAACGACAGGTACTACAAATACAGACAGGTACTGCAAATACAGATGCTGGAGCTGATGAAGATGGTGTCGAAGATAATATTCCGCAGATTCCTGTTCGTGCTTTTGTTTCTGTTGCACCTACTGCAGAGCAGATTCCCTGGGATGGCAAAGATGCCCTGGCACATGCATTGATAGCTTTGTCTGTCAAACGTGCCATTACTCCTCACATTCACTCTTGCAGAACAACAAAGGATGCTTGGGATACACTTACCACTTTGTACCAGGCTAAGAATGAGGCTCGTGTTGCTTACCTCCGAAAACAGTTGGAGAGTGAGCACATGAATGAAGGTGATTCTATGGACAGTTTCTTAACGAAGATCAAAGATTTGAAGGAACAGTTGATTTTTGCTGATGGGGTTATACGAGATAGCTCACTTATGCAGACCGTTCTGAATGGTCTTCCTGATTCATATCAGAGTTTTGCTTCTACTCTTCAGTTGATGATGAAAGGCAATCGAAATGCCGTGTCATTTGAGGAGTTAGTCTCTGTTCTGTTGCAGGAAGATCAGTCCAGGCAGAACAGGTCCATTATGCGTGTTGCAGATCAAGCTTTCCTGGCTAGTCAGAAGGGCAAAGGAAAATGGAGCTCTTCTACTAGTAAGCAAAAATCTGCAAATGCTACACAATCGAAGAACCAGGATAAAGATGAGAAGAAATCAGAAAAGCAGAAATTGTTTTGCAGGAACTGTAAAGGAAATGATCATATCATAAAGAACTGTCCAAAACTGGCTGCTAAAGAGGCAAAGAAGAAAGAGGCTGGAATGGTTGTTGCAGAGGCCTCTACACCAAAAACAGAGTCTGCAAATCTTGTGCAGGAAGAAGAATGGGCGTTTACTATTGTCTGCAGTTTTGACCCATCTTCTCATGATCAGTGCATGTCTGCAGTAGACTCTGATGTTTGGTACTTTGACAGTGGGGAAACCAAACATATTACCTCGCAGCGCAGTTTCTTCTCTTCACTCGAGCCTGCCCCTACAGGGAATACTGTCACATGCGCCAATAACTCCTCTTATCATTCTGACTACTGCTGATGATAGTTCTTTCACTTTGTCAGATGCTTTATTTGTGCCAGGGATAAAAAAGAACCTGTTATCAGTTTCTGCATTAGCCAAGATTGGCTTGGTTGTGAAATTCGTTGATGACAGGTTTACAGTCCATGATCTCTCAAATGGTGATGTGATTATTGATTCTGGCATTTTATGTCGTGGGCTGTACAAGCTCATAGACTATGAAAGATCTGTGAATGATTCGGCATGTGCAGTTCATGATTCTCAGGCTATGTCAGATGCAAAGCTTTGGCATGCACGCTTTGGTCATCTGAATTTTGCTAGTTTGCTACGCCTGCAGAAATCTGAAATGGTGTCCTCTTTGCCCAAACTTGAGGCTCCTCGAAAACATGTTTTCAGTTCGGGCTACGCAGAAATTGAAGCTTGTACATAGTGATGTCTGTGGTCCTATGAAGACACCCTCTTTTGGAAATTACCTTTACTTCGTGACTTTCATTGATGATTTTTCCAGGCATGCATGGGTATATCCACTCAAAGCAAAGTCCGAAGTGTTCATGTGCTTCAAACAGTTTTTGGTTTTGGTTGAAAATCTGTCAGCATGTAAAATGGGCACCCTCCGTTCTGATCGAGGGGGGGAATATATGTCTTCATATTTTAATGCATTTTTGGCTGAACGTGGGATAAAACACGAGTGTACAGTGCTGTATACACCTCAACAGAATGGAGTTGCTGAACGAAAGAACAGGTCACTCATGGAGATGGCGAGGTGCATGGTCAAAAGTCAGGCTTTACCACATAGTTTCTGGCTTGAGGCTGTCATGTGTGCAGCATATGTACTGAACAGGTTTCCCACTAAAGCGTTGCAGTCTATCACTCCATATGAGGCTTGGCATGACCGCAAGCCATCTGTTGCTCATCTGCGTGTTTTTGGTTGTTTGGCATATGCATTAGTGCCTGAACAACATCGCAGAAAATTGGATGATATGGCAGTAAAATGTATTTTTGTTGGGTACAGTTCTGAAAGTAAAGGCTATCGTCTGTATCATCCACAAACTAAACGCATTCTGGTTAGCCGTGATGTTGTCTTTGTGGAAGATGCTATTCAGCCATTGCTTTCATGTACTAAGGAGACATCTGTTAGCTCCAAAGACATGTATGATACGTTGATGCCTCTTTTTACAGGTGGACAATCTAGTGCTGGTCCTAATGAAGCAGATTCTCAGCCCTTGCATGTTTCATATGATGATGCAGATCATTTTATTTCTGATGCAGATTTACATGATGCACTTGTTGATGAGAGAGCTGATATTGAGCAGGCAAAAACTATGCCAAAATGGTTGGTGCAGACTTTGCGTGACAGCAAATTAGATGCACCTTTGTCATATCGTACTCGTTCAGGCTCTCATAGTGCCTCCTTTGCATCAGATTGCTATGCTATGGCTGCGTCTAGTCTCTGTGATGAGAATGGGCCTGTTTCTTTTGATGAAGCACAGAATTCAGAAAATTGGATGGCTGCCATGCAATCTGAATATGATGCTATAATGAAGAATGGTACATGGTCTTTATGTGACTTGCCTCCTGGCAAGAAGGCCATTGGCACTAAGTGGGTATACAAGCTGAAGCGTAAACCTGATGGTACAGTTGACAGGTATAAGGCTAGCTTGTTGCAAAGGGTTATGCGCAGGAAAGAGGCATTGATTTTGATGAGACCTTTGCACCTACATGCCGTATGACTACTGTTCGGAGCATTTGTGCACTTGCAGCCCATCATGGTTGGAATGTACATCAGTTGGACATTAAAACAACATTTCTGAATGGTGACTTACATGAAGAAGTGTATGTTTTTCAGCCCCGTGGCTTTGTGCAGAAAGGGCATGAAAACCAGGTGTGCAGGTTAAAGAAGGCATTATATGGTTTAAAGCAAGCACCACGTGCTTGGTATGAGAAGATACATGCCTATCTGGTTGCACATGGTTTTGTGAACACTCCAACTGAAAGCACCTTATATGTTAAGCGTGCTAATGATGTGCTTCTGATCATTGTTGTCTATGTTGATGACATGCTGCTCACTGGTCCTATTGAGAAGCATATTGCTGATTTCAAGGCTGATTTGCATGCCTCATTTGAGATGTCTGATTTGGGGCATTTGCATCACTATTTGGGCATTCAGTTTATGCAAGTTGATGGTGGAATGGCTTTGTGTCAAACGAAATACATTGACACATTATTGCAGCGTTTTGGCCTTGAAGACAGTAAGCCTATTGCCACTCCTATGGAGACAGGTTTACGATTGAGTCTTCATGATGCTGGAGATGCATCTGATGCTGTTCTCTATCAGAAGGCTGTTCGATGCTTGATTTACTTATGCATTACTCGGCCAGATATTCAGTTTGTTGTCTCACATGATTTCCACATAGCTTGGCACTTCCTTATACATG
The DNA here is from genome assembly GCA_020310875.1 of Ceratopteris richardii. Lineage (NCBI taxonomy): Eukaryota > Viridiplantae > Streptophyta > Polypodiopsida > Polypodiales > Pteridaceae > Ceratopteris > Ceratopteris richardii. Next base: position 41,818,965 of record CM035438.1, on the reverse strand, counting down.
AGTGCCGGCTCCTTGTTCACCGCATCACTCCCAGGGGGGATTTGTTGATATATTTAGGTAGTGATGTGTGTGAACACACTAGGACCGCCGGGGCACTTTTTTCCCTCTTTAGGAGGTTTTTTTCCCCCGGCTTGTATATACGCCTATTGCCCTAATGGGCTACTTATCTTTGTACATTCTCTAGTAATACATTCAGTATTGTGTGTTTGTGCTCCAAGCTTCTTCTTCTTGTGCTGTTCGCGGCACTTGCAGGATTGGAGAGACGCTGCTTTCAGACACATTTTCAGGAGCCCCGGACTAAGGGGTGGCTCTTTGACACTCTAGTGACACCCGCATTGATGTACGAAGAAGCAATATGGGCACCAGGGATCACAGAGGCGATGTGGACACGGATTGAGAGGCCCCAGATCACCATGATCTCACGCTTGCTCCGCAGCAAGCCCTCCGTTCCACATGACATTATACGAGCTGAGCTTGGCACACCACCGATGCTAGTGGAGGCCCTCTTCCAGTTGGTGACCTTTATTCTGAGAGTCAGAGAGCTCCCCACGAGCCGACTCACCATGCTTGCATTTGAGAGCTCTAGACATTTGGCATAGACAGGGCATGAGAGAGTATGGTATGCATAGACTTACCGATGGTTAGCAGACCATGGCATGAGCATTACGGATCTCCCCCCTTTTCAGTATGACCTCTCTTCCCCCCACATTACCGTCTCTCGTTCGGAGAGGAATAGGATCATCCGTCAGGACCTACTACAGATACACTACACGTCAGGGAGACATGGATAGCACCACGGGAGCCTCTTCCCACAAAGAGGCAACACTACAGAGAGCACTTCGTGACTGTGACAGCGGATGGTTTCATTCAGAGACCACGATACATGGATACATATATGGCACCAGCTGAGAGAGTGGCCATTGGGCAGCTCATAGTATCATCACACCAGCTCGAGATTGAGATTGGGCGAGCCACACATACCCCGAGGGATGAGGGATTATGCAGGATATGTAGAGAGGAGGTGGAGGACGAGGAGCACTACACATGTAGATGCCAGGCATATGAGGACATCAGAGACCGCTACCCACAGCTCTTCAGGGGGCCCAGAGAGATCAGGGCTTTATTGGGGACAAAGGACCATCGCCCTCTAGGTCGTTTCCTAGTAGAGCTCCAGCACCGCCGTGCATCACTCCTCCAGCAGCAGATGGAGATACACCTGGCCTCCCCCCCTCAGACTTATATTACATATTTTTTCAGACACACATCCACTCGAGGACCCAGCTCGATGCGGGGTGTCACATTACACAGAGCAGAGGAGCTTAGACGACAACGTCGACGACCGAGACCCCTTGTCCGGAGGGCTCGTCCACATCAGAGAGAGATTCAGGCGATTCACGCACGCCATGACATGGAGATACGGAGACGTCAGCAGCGCACCCCTATCGATTCGGACGTTCATAGCATTTTGAGCATCGCCATGATGCCTTACCCACCCATGCATTATATCCTACACCCACTCCAGGCATTTAGTGGGTTGTGATACCATCGAGCCTCCCCTCCCTATGCATATCATATTTGTATCTCACCCATTGAGCATATAGAGTGAATACCCATAGCACCCCACACCCTTGAAGGCAGTTACTATCCACTCCTTTTATACCCGTTTGCGGTACTCACACTTTATTTTCGTTTTGGAATCACAGTGGATTGGATCATACTGATGTATATGTTTTGTCTCATAGGCCGATTTTGGCCTCTAATAGACGTTAAAAAGTCTTTCTTTCTTTCTTTCTTTCTCCTACAACATTGTTCCTGATTCTTTCATCTTCATGTTTAATTTTCAACTTGAAAACATGATGCAAATATGATTTAGAGAGAGTATAAAAATTGTCATTCCTAGATCTTGTCTTTATGCATAAAATGACCTAAGTATTCATTCGAAACATTATTGATACATTGTATCACAGAAAGTTCAAAATGAATTATTTCACTATCAGAAGGTTTATTACAACAAGGCACTATGGGAATGTTCCTCACTTAGTTGTAGTTGGCTCACTTGACCTTCTAAGCCTGCATACACATACATTAGAACATATCTTGTGTCATGTACCTCTGAGTGTCTCACAATTCTCTCCTATATAGGGCCTTGAAGGAAGCTTTGGACAAGCTTGCATAAGGCTCTTGATGACTCTAGAGCATGTATGGAGAGAAGATGGAGAAGATCATGCATGGCCACATAGGAGACCCACATGGCAAAAGAATGGTTGAGCAGAAGGGGACCTCTCATAGAGCTGATCAAGAAGCCGAGCTGTCCCCACCCCACCTATCAATGATCTTGGAGCCCACTATATAACTTCCTTTGGTTCCTCTTCTTGACTTTACCTTTACTTTCTTTATTCTCCTTTTTTTATCCCATAAAAAATTCCTTTCATTAGTTAATAAAAGAACGTCCAAAAGGCTACAAACCTAACCAGGGATCAAGAAATGTATACAAGAAAGACAAGTCACCCCACAATCCACCCAACACCGCGAAAGATGTAGCTCCTAGAGAAGGGGATGAGGGGAAGAGGAAAAAGCTAAGCAGGCGACCACTAACTCCAATAGATATTATCACCCTAAATGGTAAAGAAGGGCCCTTTCCTCCAAAGCTGGAAAAAGGCATGCTGCCGCGAAGCCGTGCCATCCGAGTCACCTTGGAAACGGTGAAGTTGTCCACATAGAGTGTGGATCAGGTCAAACTAGAAGTCTCGAACAAAGAGATCATACATCGCTCAAAGATGCCCGGGCATCTAGCCCTCTAGATAAACCACATGGCAAGAGTGCTGATCAACTCCTAGTATGGGCTGTCAACACCACTCCATGGGGAAATGCTGAGATCCTGAGTGATGCCAATTCACACATCCTGGATCGATAAAATAGTACTACAAGCCTCATGCTCGTAGCAGATGGCCGGGCCAATAACCGAGCCCTAAGCAACTGCATCCTAAGAAATGGTATGAGGTCCCACTCTCAAGGAGCCTCAAGTTCCACTGCCAAATCTGCTGGGCCAACCAGCAGTCCCAAAGATGGTGTTGCTGAGTCACCTTGTGAAAGACACAACTCGTGCAATCCGGAGGATAGACCCCACAGCTGGCAAAGCTGCTGGTCCAACCGGAAGTCCGAAAGACGTTGCTGCTGAGACACCCTGTGAAAGACACAACTCGTGCAATCCGGAGGTTAGACCCCCCAACTGAGCACCTACTCATACTCCCGGTGAGAGACACAACCCGTGCAATCCGGAGGACGGACCCCATATCTCAGTGAGTTGCTGCCGACAACAATGCTACTGTGGGTAATCGACCACTGAAAGAGAGGACAATCCAACGAGACTCTTGAGCACCCCATATTTGCCACAAAAAGAAGAGAGCAATTCCACTGAGAACCCATATTGACTCCAAGCCTGAGCTGCAACATGAGAGACATGGAGACACAACTTGAGGATCTGCCTCCCCAACCACACAGAATATCGAAAGAAAGGAAAGGTATGGCTCCTCCGTGGGGAAAAAGGATCGCGCCATTGCCACTCCCCTAGATCCAAAAGGAGACGGGTCAAGGGCGGGGCCTCCCAAACCTAGAGACTCTAGGCGAGGTGGGCTCGAACATCCTCAGGGTGAGGATCAATATGCCAGTCACGACCATGGGTGCCAACCACCCTTGACTGTCAAAAAGTGAAGTTGAGGATAATCTAAGACTCCTCAGGCATGCTTATCATCCACCCCTCGACGACAATCTTAAAAAAGAAAGTCTCGTACTGAATAAAGCCCCAAACAAATCAAGACCTTGGTCTCAGTGAAGGCATCCAACGAGACGACCAAAGGAGAGAGATCTGGTTGGGCCCCCTCATCCCTCGGAATAGAAGCCTCAACATCCCTAAGCATTTGAGGCACACCACACATCCCCATACAAGGGTCCTATTGCACCTCGGTGAGACTACTGAAGCTGATCCATTTGCCACGCTATGCCTAGGGCCTCTGGCAAACTCACCCCAAGAAACATAAGATTGCCAACCAATAAGAACCCTCTCTCCGTGCGAATGAGAGGATTCAAGGTAATGGGCTGACGAAGCTGTGCTACTCAACACACGAGGGAGGAAGATGGATATGAGTAGGCCACCGCTGCTCCCAAGATATCAAGATATTGCAAGAAAAACAATCCTCACTCCGCTTCGAGAATCTCATATGCCGCATCTAAGCGAAGATCCATATGATCTCAGGCCACCAAGGCCGGCCAGTAGCATGAGCAAAGAGGCCTAGTCGAAGTACAAGTGTATGCAATCACATACGCAATGAGCCGACTCTCCTTAGGACCAAGAATGAAAAAAAACTAAGCTATATCTAAGGTTGTGATGAAAACCTTTGTGTGATTAAGCTCCCCAACATAATTGAGAGGAGTTTCGGAAACAGAGAAACGGAAACGCTACGAAAACGGAGGAAACGGGGAAACGCGAAACACATATACATACATACACACACACACATACATATATATATATATATATATATATATATATATATATATATATATATATATATATATATATATATATATATATATATTTTTTTTTTTTTTTTTTTTTGGGAAGTCTCACTTTATTTCGTGAAAAGAATACTTTACAAAGATGTGAGAAGGGAGACTATTCTCCCTATTCCCAGCATAACCTACAATCTAGCATACTACGGAGTATTTATAGTCCTCACAAAACCTAAAATCTGCACACTGCAAATCATGATGCCCAAAACTGCTAATACATGTCCGGCTAAAAGAAATCCAGGAAGTCAAACTGCATCCAAGAAGGAGGTGAAGGCCTGTCTGTCTTGAAGAGACATGACATCAATCTGAAGCCTAATCTTAGCCTTACAAAAACTCCAAGAAAAGCAAGGAATTGAGCCCTTATTATTGAAAGCCTTTGAATTCCGAAACATCCAAATGTTCCATAAAAGCAAGAGAACACATGTCACTCTGATCCGATCCAAGACAGAAACTCCCGAAGCGAAAAGCAAAAAGGTGCTGTTGAATTTAGTGGGCTTCACATCCCATATAGGGAAAAGGAAAAGAGTATTCCACCATCTTTGAATTGTTGGACACATCCAAAAGGTATGACGCATGTTCTCATGATGAGAGGCACAGTGAGGACACCAAACCCCTTGCAACCCATGATTAGAGAGGAATGCCTCCAAAGTAAAGTGTCCTGTGAAAATCCTCCACATGAAAATTTTCATCCTAAAAGAGCACAAAGAATCCCAAAGTGTACGAAATCTTGCATGCCACCAGGACGGGGTTTTCTTTAGCTTCCATCTAATGTTACATTGCCTGGCAATACTCTCATGTGAAAGAAGAGAGGAGTAGTAGGTGCTTGCCTTCCCTGTCCACCACTTGGTATGCTTCGCAAGAAGCCAATCTTTCCAAGGATCAGAAGCATCAATAGAGAGGGGCACCTGAAACTGCTCTAAGAAGCGTACCATTTGGATCTGTAAGCAGGCCCCACTGTAAAAGTTCTCCTGATTACTGCAAACGGCAAGATTTCCCACTTAGAATCATAACACTTTGCAATGGAATCAATACCCTTATTGTTAAGGTATCTTGCCGACGCACCCAAGGAAAAAGCTAGTGGTGTATTGGAAAGGAAAGACCAATAAGGAGACAATGAAGCAAACGAGTTACCCATATACCGCTGCCTCCCATTCCAATTCAAGCGAGAAAGTGTCATCTTAAAGCTCCGCAATACAAAGTTAAGCGTGAGCAATGAAGTTTGTATTGGGGCATGCGAGAAAAATTTATTCCAAGGATCCAACTTCCAGATTCCTTTATAACATAGCTTTGCATTTTCTATGGACTTCCAAAAAACATCAATCCATAAGGGTTTTTGAGGAGCTGTAATACGCATAATAAAGGCTACTCTTCTAGCCTGCAAATGAGATAGCAGATTGAGGATTCCAAGACCACCAATTGACCTGGGCTGACAAATATAATCTCATGTACAAAGCACCAATGCCCTGCTGTGCATTTTATTCCACAAAAAATTCTTCAACAAGCATTCAAAAGCATGGAGATGAGATTTCCTCCGGTCAAGCAACAATAGGTAATACATAACATAAGGCTGTAAGAAAGCTTGAACAATTCTGATCCTGGCATGAATCGGCCATTGTGCAGCATGCCATAAATCCATTTTACCTCTGACTTTGTTCAATACCCATTCAATTTTGTTTTTGGTAGAAATATTGACCCCAATAGGGTACCCAAGGTAACGAAATACAGTACCTTTTTGAATTTTAGGTCCTTCCCAATTTAAAGAGTGGAAATTGTTTGCATATTAATATGAAAAAGTCAGTGCTCATAGATATTTTGCAAAGTCAATGCCGATGCATTGGAAAAAGAGGTGAGGGAAGTAATAATATTTCGAACATTTTCCTTCTCTGCCTTTGCAAAGATGAAAGTGTCATCTGCAAATCCGACCGCAATTTGCTCAAGCCCAGAAACCAAGATACCATGAATACAGCGAGAATTTATCTTAGCCTCCAACAAATAAAACATTGGTGACGAGGCCAAAGCATAAAAGAGTGGGCTCAACGGACATCCCTGGCGCACTGGTCTTTCAATAGGAAAAGGATCAGAAAGTCTTCCATTTATCTCTATTTGAGATGCACTATCTCGAGCTAAAACATAAATCAACCGACTGAACTTGACTCCAAACCCAAGCTTTTTTAGCACAACAGCAATGAAATCCCATCGGATACGATCGAAAGCTTCCTCAAAATCAATTTGCATACCGACTATTTGCTGATTAGAAGAAATGGCATGTTCCATCAGAATTTGAGTAAGAAAAATGTTGTCATAAATTGATCTACCATATACAAACCCCGTTTGCGAGGGATGCGTAATCTTATGCATAATTGGCTTAAGTCTCAAAGCAAAGATCTTGGCAAATATTTTGTAAATGATGCTTATCATAGAGATCGGCCTCCAATCCTCCCTCCGTTTGGGTACCTTCACTTTGGGAATAAGTTTAATCTTTCCTAGCTTGAATGTATAAGGCATTCTTTGATCTCTCCAAATTTCATTACAAACATCCAACACCAGTGTTTTAAGAGAGGGCCAAAAGGAAGCCACAAACTCTTTTGTAATACCATCTATCCCTGGAGCTTTCCCATTTTTGAGAGACTGAAGGGCTAAAAAGACCTCTTCTTCAGTTATTCCTTTTTCACAAGCATCTGCCATATGAGAATCAATCATCTGTGGAGTAAATTCAAGAGAGTCCCGAAGAGATGAAAACCACGCATCATCTTCTGCAAAAGAGGCAGCAAATAACTTCTTAAAGTGCATCGAGCAGAACTCAGCAATAGAGTTTCCATCATGGAGAGTCAAACCATCTGTCTCTATCGTGGCAATTGTATCTTTAAAACGCTTAGTACGAAGCGAATCAAAGAAACATTTAGAGTTTGCATGAAGATCATTTACTTCAGTGTATCTTGCTCTAACTTTAGAAGACTGAATAGCATTGTTTTCAATTATCTGTAAGCATCACATAACCTCATATACTCTGCTTCAGAGAGTAACTTCCCAGAGTCAACCTTTGCAGACAACATACAGAGAATCATCTGCTTTGCCTCAATTTTATCTTTAGCTAGAGCGGCAGCAAAGCACTTACCACATTCTCTAATCACTTCTTGCATACCCTCCACAAAAGACTCCCACTTCATACACGCAGAGATTTCCAAGGAAAGAACCTTCTGAATAAGGGTGTGAACTTTAGATTTAAATAATGAAGTGTGAAGCCAAGCAAGATTCAACCTCAAAGGGATCTTATGAAAATTAATCAGGATACACGACTCCCAATGCAAATCCTGAAGATTAATCAAGAGCGGATTATGATCAGAGAGAAGCAATGTAGCGTCAATCTACATTTTGGATGCCGTATTTAAAGTATGTACATGGGAATAATAGCACCTATCTAGCCTACTCATTGCAGATTTATGCGATCTTGAGTGAAACGTATAGCGAATTGCATTCCCTCCAATGAGATTCCACAAATCCTTACAATTTAACTCATCTAAAAGTTCCTGCCAAATTACCTTTTCCTGAACCGAAAATAGAGATGATGATGTTCTACAATCAGATTATGCATCCATCATATTAAAATCTCCACAGAACAAGATACGAGCATCAATCCACATTTTGGAGTGCTTACTTTGGTGAATAAATTGCAAGAGAAGTTTCCAAGTTCTTATCCTCTCCATAGGAGAGTTTGGAGCATAAACATTAATGCAAATATATGATACACCATGCAATTGCAGATGCAATGCAATAAATCTGCCCTGAGGATCATCAAATAGGACTGTGAATTGAATGTCTTTTATAACAATGAAGAGACAGCCTGAGTAAATATTTTTAATGCCATTATAACGAAGCTGGAAATCTGTAGTATACATATGCATTCCAGCGTGATCATGCTTTTTATGCTCTTGTATCGCCACTAAATCTAATTGATGCTTAACAATCCATCTCCATAATCTTGTCCACTTGCCATATTGGCCAATGCCTTGAATATTCCATGTTGCTAACTTCATGAATTCTGCGGAGGTACATGTGAGGAATCATCATGTTCCATCATAGGAGCTAACTCCTGTAACACAATATCCATATTCTCATAACCATCTGTGAAGAGGTCATTGTTTTGAGGAGCAAAATTAGTGCCATCCAACGGAGATGCCGAATAACCTGATTGAAATTTACTTCGTTTACCACGAAGTAGAGCTTTCTTGTAAGTGACCGGAGTGAATCCATCACTATCCACAACTCGCTTTCCAACTTCACTTCCTTTTCCCAGAAGAGTATCTTTGCTAGTTCCTTCCCCCTCTCTTCTCTTATACACATTGAGTTTAGCTGAAGAAATAGGAGCCACAGGATGTACTTGCTTATCACTTACCAAATCTTTACCCTTGTTACTAGAAACATACGTTGTCTGAAGCTTGGGTGCAGCTAGATTTCCAGCAGATATATTAGCAAAACCCTTTTGCTTGCCAAAGACCTGTTCCTCAGGAACCATAATCTTACTACCCGGGCAAGTAGGAATAAAATTAATTCTTTCCGATTTAAGAGAAGGACAATTCTTCGAGTAGTGACCTAAATTTCCACAATGAAAACAAGCGCCTGCCATATTGCCCCACTTTAAGTATATTACAATTCTACCCACATTGGGAACATTAATGGCCAGTGTTTTAGGGAACGGCCTAGAGGTATTCCAGAGAACACATATCCTATTCTTATTCGGAGACGAAATAGAAGGCGTGTAGAGCACCTTACCCAAAACTTTGGCTATGTGTCCAATACTAGCCCAGAGAAAGGATGGAAGATCAATGAGTTCAACCCACACAGGACACTTGTACAAGAGTTCCTCCTTCATGGCTTTAACTGGCTTCCAGGGAAAAACATGGGCCATTAATCCACACAAAAATACAGTTTGCTGCTCTAAAAACTGTGACCTGACATTACTTTCAGTGAAGACTACCTCAAAGAGGCCATGCCCGGAG
>CM035438.1:41704399-41801899 GCA_020310875.1 Ceratopteris richardii | reverse complement strand
CCTAGAGATGCCATAAGTTCGCTTCTGGAGGTTAAGAATGGCTACGAGGAATTGCAATGAGGATCTCTCAGGTTTCCGTCTACATAGGATTGCATATTCGTTTGATGAATACCTAGGAAACAATTCTATCATTGTTTCGATTGGCAGATTCGGGCCATTTTCCCGACCTTGCCGAGGGAGTCTAAACGCTTCAGCAAAAGCTTGGAAGGTGATTACGGTTCGGGAGGGTAGGGATGTGATAGCCAAACTTTGCTCGTTGGTAGGTGTCTTAGCGATAGCGGCGATAATCTGGGCAAAAACGGGTGGGATTCCACTAAATGCCACGGCAATTCAGCGAAATTGGATAACCCACGGGTGCGCAGAAACTCTCCTACTTCGGTAGGGAGTCCGTCACGGAAAGCGGCATAGTTTGCCAGAGCTTCCATGGCGCAAACGATGACAGCAAGCACAAAACGCAAATGCACAGAGTATACAAAGTCACACAAATCACGCATGCACAATAGCGATTTTTGGTGAAACGGAGAAGATTAAGTAGATGTTCGGCAGTGGGGAGCAATCAAAATCACTAATAATCGTTCGTCGTTGAGATGATAACTTCTTAACTTCGGTATGCATGTATGAGTAGTTGGAAAGAGCAGTGAGACTGTTGACATAATTAGGTATCAAAATGCGGATATTTACAGGCTTATTTTATTAAGTGCGCAAAACAAAAGGAAAGAAAAAGAAAATAAAAGGAAAGAAAAGAGAACACCAAAAGACGCGGCCAATCGCGAAACGTTTCAGTGCGGGTTAGATGTTTGTTGATACGGCCGCAGCTTCGAACCGTTGATAACTTTCGGAAGAGGACTTCCGGTCAAAGTAGTCAACCGAAATGTTGCGGGGCCAACTTGTTCAGAAATCCGGTAGGGGCCAAACCATCGTAACTTGAATTTGCCAGCACAGCGATTCGACTTTGCATTGTAAAATAGTACAAATTGTCCCACCGTAAAAACTGGGGTCTTTAGATAGCGATCATGTGTTCGAGCTTGTTTTTGCTGTACTTCCTGCATAGTTAGAAAACTTTGCCATCGGTGCTCATCCAGTTCTCTAAGTGTATCTAGCCGAAATGATAAAGAATCTTCTGGTATTAATTTTTGAGTGAGAGCCACACGTAAGCTTGGCACAATAATTTCCATGGGTGCTATGGCTTCCAATCCATAAGCTAGTTTTAAGGGTGTTAGACCTGTTGCTACCTTATTGGTAGTTCGGTATGCCCACAGGACTGCAGGTAACAACTGGTCCCATCTTTTCGGTGCTTCCAAAATGAGTTTTCGAAGCATATTCAGCAGGGTCTTGTTTGTACTCTCAGCCAAACCATTTGCACGAGGATAATATGGTGAACTGAATTTATGCGTGATCTGAAAAGAATGTGTGAGTACTTTCATTAGATTGTTAACAAAATGAGTGTCCTGATCTGTAACAAGCTCCAGAGGTAATCCAAAGCGCGGAAAGATATCTTTCATTAGGCAATTTGCCACCGAAACAGCCGTGGCAGATTTTAAAGCCCATGCTTCTGCCCATATGGTTGCATAGTCTGTAGAGGTTAGAATATAACGATTATTGCTGAGTATTGTTGGCGGTGTAATAGGTCCGATAAAGTCTAGACCCCACTTCTGAAAAGGTTCTAATGGCAAGATAGGTTGTAGAGGGAAAAAAAGACGTTGTAGGGGCTATCCAGACCTCTGACAATTATCACATTTTTTGACAAACTGCAATACATCACTGTACATAGTAGGCCACCAAAGTCCACTCTGCAAAATTTTCCGGTGTGTTAAATGTGCAGCAAAATGTCCGCCGGATGGAATTGGATGAGCCAACATAATGACCGAGTTAACTTCATGTGGTGGAATACAATGAAGTAGAACTCCTGTGTAATCCATATAGTATAATTCTCGAGCAATTAACCGAAATTTGCGACTGTACACTGCAATTTTCCTACGCATTGCAGGAGAAGCCTGAGAAGGAAGATATCCATCGGTAAGGAATGTCAATATCTGATCGTAATATATAGATGGCATAGGTGGGTCTGCAATTTCATCATTGGTTGGTTCATAAACATAAATTGCTGGTGTTGTGTCATCTATACCGAATCTAAACGAGAAAGGAAATCTGCTAAGGCATGTGAACTGCCTGGCCGATGAATAACTTCGTAATCAAATTCTTGTAAAAGTAGAACCCATCGCGCTAATCGACCACCTAAATGCTGTTGCCGAACTAGATAGACAAGTGCAGCATGATCTACATGAAAAGTAAATTTGCGGCAAAGTAAATAATGCCTGAATTTCTTGACAGAGTATACTAAACCCAGACATTCCCTTTCAGTTACAGAGTAATTCTTCTCAACAGGAGCAAGCCTTCAGCTGGCATAGTACACAGGCCGAAACCACTTATCGGTGTGTTGCATTAGAACGCTCCCAACTTCTATATCTGAAGCATCAACAAATATATGAAATGGACGATCCCAGTCAGGTCAGAAGGTTGTAGGATTGGAACCTGTGTTAGTAATCCCTTTAGACGATCAAAAGCAATTTGACATTCCTGAGTCCATTCAAATTGTCGAGGAGTCTTGGTTATTAACTTGTTCAGTGGTATTGCCAAATGAGTAAGCCACCGTAAGTGCCGACCATGCCATCTTACTTGGCCCATGAAGCGCATCACTTCCTTAGGTGTAGTGGGCACAGGTGCTTCTAACACAGCTCTAATTTTATCTGGATCCACCTGTATACTTTGTGCAGATATGATATGGCCAAGTAGCCTTCCACATGAAACCGCAAACATGGATTTGTTTGGGTTTAAACAGAGTCTGTATTCTCTGCACTTCTCAAAGCAACACCGTAAATAGAACAAGTGTGCTATCATTTTTTCAAATAACGAAAAATCATCAAGATAAACTTGCATAAACGAGGTAAGGTAAGGGGAGAATATTTCTTGTATACACCTCTGAAAAGTACTTGGGGCATTTCTTAATCCAAACCACATTACGGTACAAACAAAAACACCCCAATTGGTAATGAAAGCGGTCTTTGGTATATCCTGTTCAGCCATTCTAACTTGATTATATCCACTGTATCCATCTAGGAATGAATACATTTCATGTCCTGCTACTCTATCAAGCATCGTGTCAAGAAAAGGTAGCGGAAATGGATCAGGCACCGTAGCTTCGTTCAGTTTCCGGTAGTCAACACAGATTCGTAGTTGCTTATTCTTTTTAGGAACAATGACAATTGGTGAGATCCATTCAGCATGCTCTACTGGTACAATGAATCCGACTTTGAGTAGCCTATCAAGCTGTGCTTTTATCTGTGATGCATAGGTCGGATTCATCCGGTAGCTTGGTTGCGTGATTGGTTTTGCTTCCAGCTTGAGCATGACCCCGTGTTGATAAATGCGCGGGTCCAAATCCTTCATATCTTTGTAATCCCATGCAAAGACGTCAGAGAATTCTCGGAGTAGCTGGTCTGCTTGAAATACTCCCGGTAGGCTTTCCTTTATCTTGACAGGATGCGGATGGTCCTCATCTCCTAAATTATATGTGATCAATTGATCCTCTGGGACATAAAATTGTCGGGGCTTCTCTGTATCGACTTCTGGCTTAAAAAGTTGTTGTAGATCAGCGTCATCTGTAACAGTCGTATCTTCTTTCTTATCTTCTTTTGTTACAGGCATCACCGTACAAACTGCGGGATTCCAATTATCTACAACAGATTGTAGATCAACTATTCCTAGGGAGATTAAGTCAATGTTGTTCTTTAAAAACTCTTCTTCTTCATCATCTGACAACCCATTTAACATATGAACTGGTTCTGCAAAATACGGTCTAGCATGCAATTCGTAAGGTTGTATAGGATTTAGTTTTACAATATATTTACGATTATTATCTTTGAAAGTGAGTTCCTGTGCAGACCAATCTTGTATGACCTTAGCTTGCTTCAGCCAAGGATAGCCAAAAAGAAGATTATAATCAAGGGTGGATTTCGGTAATTCTAGGACGACAAAGGTCATCTTACATGTGGTACCCTGCAAAGTTATTGGTACATTTCGTACAAGTCCTACTGGATGGACTCTTGACTGGTCAGCCATTCTGACAAAGAACTGAACTGGTCCGATTTCAGTCCATCCTAACTTCTTACACAGTGCAGCAGTAGCAATGTTGACACCAGATCCTCCATGGATTAGTACCTGTGTAATTTTATGATTTTTATACCATACCGTAATTAAAGGAACCGAATGATCGACCGTAGAATTAGGTTCCGATTGCACTGTGGCTGTTGCTGGGATACAGGAAGACTCAGGACTAAACTGTTGCTGGAATTGTTGTCGAACTCTTGGTACTAGTGCAAGTAATTGGCCAAGAGGAAGAGTAATGGACGCTTTAGATAAAATCTCCCAGGCCTTATGTGATTGGATTGTGCTTTCCACGGATTCTGAAGATGATGCGCCGGCTGAAGAGAATGTATCTGTTGAAGATGATGTGCCTGCTACTGAATTAGAATCTTGTTTTTATGTTCCTTGGTTAGCGGAGCGTGGGTCACCGGAATAGGATCTGGAAACACTGGAGGTTCGGCGGTGGTCCATTGACTTTCCTTATCATACATCCTTTGTTGTTCACGTATGCCTGATTCAAATACTTCTTCCGCTGGTTGCAGTTGCTTATCGGATCGGGTCTGAATTAGTGCAGCTTGCGTTTCTACGGGTGTGATTTGTACCATATTAGTCATTGGGTTTTGTCGTTCTTTCTTCCTCTGATCATACTCAGCTGCATCCTTACAAAATCTTCTAATGTGACCAAATTCACCACAAAAATGGCAGCGCGGTGGTTGCAAATTGGGATTTTCCTGTGCTGGTCCGGCCTGCCAGCGATTTGCATTGTACTTATTATTTCTCTGTCCTCTGTAATTTTGATAGTCTTGTTGCTAGTTGTTTCTCATTTGCGGAGGTACGTAATGGTTTGCTGGCTGTTCTGGTTCCTGTATAATAGCATTGACCGTTGCGGTTCCCTGCACTTTGGCGTTGTATGCACAGTTTTCGGTAGTATGTCCGTTCGTGTTGCATATAGCGCAAAACAACTGATTAAGTGCACAAGTGGCACTAGTGTGCCCTGAATTCTTGCATGTGGTGCAGAACATTTGTCTGGTTGGGTCTTCTGCAACATTTTTATTTGTTTTTAACCATTCCAAGTCTTCTGTAAATCCTCCAACCTTGTTTTCCAGCTGCAAAGCCATTGCAATCACTTCATCTAGCGTCATAGCTCCTACAGAGCGTATGATCATAATCTGTTTAAGTTTCGGAGTCAATCCATTGATAAACCATTGAGTGATAACGTCATCCGGTAGGTTGGCATGTGCTGGTGGTAACTGCCTCAAATGAGTACTGAATAGAGTGGCGTATTCCTACACTGTTTGATTTACCTTCTGTCTATTGTTTTGCAGGTAGTCCAAAATTTCGGCTCGATTCTTCTTTAGCCTGAATCTCTGCAAAAATGCATCCCTTACTGCTTCATAGGTGCCAAAGTGGTTAATATCATATTCTGTAAGCCATCTAGCTGCTTCGTTAACCAATGTAGACTGGAAGACAATAGCCTTATACGCAGGATCATGTGGATGGTTTAGCACTGCGTAACTTATCTCAAATGTGCGTACATGAGCATCTGGGTCATCTCCTAGAAATCCACCAAATTTAGTGTACGTTATTCCGGTTGGAGTCCACCTTGGTGGCATAGTTGTTGTTGTTGTTGGTGTTGTTTTTGCCCGTTCATGGTGCTGATGGTTGTATTGTGACTATCTTTTGTACCCCGAGGTTGAATATCTGGATCGTTAAAATCTGTATCGTCAGCCTGTGCACTTTCCGGTTCGATAATCTTGTTCAGTATGTTTCGAATCTCAGTTTCGAACAAGCTACCTTCCTTATTGATGTCAAATGTAGGAAAGCTAACTCCCAATAACGGTGACTGGACCCAAGATTCACCAAGAAAGGGCAAATCGTCACCGGAAAATTGTGAACTTTCAACAACTGGTACCGGAATAACACCGGAAGGTGTCAATTTTTCACCAAAACAAGGTGCTTTTTCTCTTTCACAGATTTCTTTGACTAAGGCGTTTCTAGTCGTATACAAATTCAAATCTTGACCCAATGGTGCTAAATTAACTTCATGCTGCGTCCCGGTAGATTCTGAAGTTACTATATCTTCGACAGACTGTGCCGAAATCGCACCGGAATCTGCCAGAAATATAGTACGTTCCACCGGAATATGGCCGGAATCACTACTAACGTTCTTCGCTTTCTTGACAACTAGGTTAGACCTATCTGTACTTCTACCTCCTGGAGGCGTCCTTAACAAATTAGGTACCCAAGGTTGTCGGTTCTTCGGATACGTTTCATTGGATCTAGTAACTGGCATGTATCATCTTTTGTACTAATCGCGTACTATTACTGTCGATTTACAATCTACAGTCGCGTTACCACAATCAATTTTGCAACAATCTGATTTGTTGCCACCTTCCCACATACGGCGCCAGTGTTAAACGCTTGTTCTAACTGTCAGAAGCGCGTTTAAATGAGTCTTGGGTTCTTGGGAGTGGAAAGGGTCTGTAAAGACAGAGGCCCTATAATTGTTTCCCAAAATTACTTCACACCCAAATCCTTCAAGATTTCTATCAAGACTTGGTATACCCTTCTCAATCCTTACGATTCGTCCTTCTAACTCTTCCAGAGTCTACCGAACACACTGTATCCGACTATCAGTATCGTAGTACCGAATTACCTCAACACCCCTTTTTTCCGAATACACACTACTGTAACATTTAAGAGTAGTTCAACCTTCAACGAATAGGTGCTCACAATCAGACAAACCGAAGACACCGAAGACTCAACGGTTCGGACACACAGTGCTTGGAAGACTAATACACACTCGGGATAACCATTACTGTAGCCTAATCTCACCGTACAAGTACATATTCTCAATACTGGGAACAATACAATCCTTCACAGCGTCTTAGGGACACTACCACAGTTGCACAGACTTCAAAATTGTCCGAACATTCCAAGAAAGAGGGTCACCACGATATACGTAATTCACATAACAATCACCACAGAGACCCGCGGACGACTCTCTCAGGCAACAGTGCGACGACCCAGTGGATGTAAACAAAACTCGAAGCCGCAACAGCGATCGATAGACAACGAATACGGATACACACAGTATACTCAGAATACTCAGAAATTAGACAAGCAAACACTACATCAACCCGAACAAGTGTCGATAATACAACACAGAAATGGACACAGTACTCCAAATTAGCTAACTCGACACACAATAACGACCACGACAATCACCGAGACAGACAGTCTGGTGATTCCACGAATCGTCACCCTGCATCTCTTTTACATTGCTATATATAAAGATTACAAATGTCTTTGTAACAACTTTTCGCGCGTGCGAAACAAGATTCAGTTATACAGTTGCCAATCCGGCGGCCGACTAACACACACACACATATATATATATATATATATATATATATATATATATATATATATATATATATATATATATATATATATATATATATATATATATATATACATACATACATATATACATACATACATATATACATATACATATACATATACATATACATATATGTATATGTATATATGTATATATGTATATATGTATGTATGTATATATGTATATATATATATATATATATATATATATATATATATATATATATATATATATATATATATATATATATATATATATATATATATATATATATATATATATATACATATATATATATACACACATATATATATATACACACATATATATATATATATATATATATATATATATATATATATATATATATATATATATATATATACATATATATATATACACACATATATATATATACACACATATATACATATATACACACATATATACATATATATATACATATATACATATATACATATGAGTGACTTTTTGATATTATTTGTACTAATGTATGCTTGATTATCCTAGTTCAGGAAGTTCTAATTTACACGGATGGTGTGAAGTACCTTTTTTAAACTGAGGTATTAACGGGATGTACTCCAAGCAGTTTTGCTTTTAGTTTCTGTTGAAATGCATTTGTAGTCATTCTTATTGAAGTTTGATTGATGACTCCAGTTTCTTAAGATTGTGATCTTATTTACCAAATCTTTGAATCAGGTTTACAGTTTAAAAGAATTATCATTCAATTTCCTTAAATGCCATCTTTTTTATTAAGACTCACATTTAACTTTCTTTATCTTGATTGCTTCTGTCTCAGTTGTTGGTTACCAATACGTCTTTGGATTTGGTCTTCTAGGAGCTTTCCTTTTCCAATTTTTTGTGGAGGATCGTGATTTCAGCAGTAAGTCAGACTCTCATGTAATCCAAGTACCTCATTATAGTCTCTTACCTAAGCCAGTGACCTTAGATCACACAAGTTTCACAGTGGCAGCATGTAGTTATTAAAAATTGGTTTAGGAGCATGTAATATATGCATATGATCACGATCACACTTATCTCTCTATTCCAAATAGGATGCTCTGATATCAAGTTGTGTTTATGCAGAAAGTGCTGTAGTTTTGATGGAGCTTCTTCCTGGTTTTTCTCTGTATAGAGGGCTGTATGAACTTTCTCAATATTCTTTGATTGGGTTGTATCAAGGTACCAAGGGTATGCAGTGGAGAAATATGGAAGATGAACAAAATGGAATGCGACAGGTCTTTGCCATAATGTTTATTGAATGGCTAATGATCACCCCTATTTCCTTCTACCTAGATCGGTACTTTCAGAGTAATAGTAGCCCTAATCATTTGCGTAGCAAACTCAAAAGGCTGCTTGAAAAGTTTACAGGACATAACATGAGAATTCAAGATCGTGGCACAGGTGCTGATGTGATTAATTCAGATGTTTTAGACGAGGTACATTGTATTAGATGAACAAATGATATTCTCGATTGATTGAATGGATAATAAGTTTCTATCATTGTATTTGTGGTCCTTGCATAATCGCTTGTGGTCTACCAATGATAAATTTCCATTCCTGTAAAGAGAAACAAGGTCTATGTTTTGTTTATGTATTAAAGACTGTCTCGTCAACATCTTCTAATTTTATATCTTTTTTATGCTTCAAGTCTGTTTTATAGAAGAAAACCGTGAAGGAGAGTTTAGCTTCTTCTCCAGTATCATGTACAATCATATGTGATGATCTACGTAAAGTTTATTGGGGCAAAGATGGTGCTACACCAAAATATGCTGTTCGTGGCCTCTCTTTAGCTGTTCCTCATGGTCAGTGCTTTGGCATGTTGGGTCCAAATGGTGCTGGTAAAACCTCAAGTATAAATATGGTGAGAACAATTAAGTTGCAAGTTCATCTTACCCTGAATGTACTCTTGTTCTGGAATTAATATATCGAATTTGTTTTTGGTGTTTTTTATGCTTATTTCCATCTTTGTGATCTTTCTAGTTGATTGGTTTATCAAGACCTTCATCAGGGACAGCATACATCCAAGGTCTAGATATCAGGAAGGATATGGACAAGATTCACTTATGTATGGGTGTTTGCCCACAATTTGAGTAAGATATGATTCAGAAGAATCTGAATAGAGATAATACTATTGCTCCTTTAGTCATAAAAATTTTCATTTACAGTTTATTGTGGGAAAGCCTAACTGGCCGAGAACATTTGCTTTTCTATGGGAGGCTCAAAAATTTGCAAGAAGATGCTCTAAAAAATGTTAGTGTTCAAAGATTTATATATATCATGATGTGCATGACTATGATAAATTCATTTATCATTTCAATAGTTGTTTTTTTTTCTAATTTATTATTATTATTATTATTTTGGTACAGTCCAATTACTCATATTTTGACTGCTATTCTGATCATCATGTGATGTAGGCAGTTGATAATGCTTTGAGAAGTGTAAACCTGCTCGATGGAGGTGCTGCTGATAAAACGGTAGACACATATAGTGGTGGGATGAAGCGGAGGCTAAGTGTAGCAATATCTCTGATTGGAGATCCTAAGGTAAGTTTCATCATATCAAGCTCTTGCTTGATGATCCTCCAAAAATATCATGTATCTAGTATCAATTTTGAAGCTGTCAAAAATTTTGTAGGACACTTGTGGTTCCTGTGTGTATTGTTACTCAAGGTTGTTACATTTCTTATGCGTCAGGAAACGAATATTTGCTTTACCTATTTCCAATTCTTACAGTGGGTCATGGACTTTGCATGCACACTCATTCTCCAAAGTTTCCTGGACTTCAAAATATTGCAGGTTGTGTACATGGATGAACCAAGTGCAGGGCTTGATCCTGCCTCACGAAATCTTTTGTGGAATGTGGTGAAAAAGGCAAAACAAGGACGGGCTATTATTCTTACAAGTAATAAACTTTTTGCTTTCTGTTCCAAATGAAATGAAACCGGCCATAGAGGAGCCTTCATTCCCTTCTCTCCCTTGAAAAGGTTTCTGAACATTTTCATTTAGGAACATCATATAGGAAGTTGTATTCTCAATCATCTTCTTATGCAGTATGTATACCTCGTTACCCAAAAACCTTTTTTTCTGGAGCTCAAGTCAGGTAGACCCACTTCACCACAATCAAGTACGCCCTAGAAGACACGTGACCATCTTGAGAGATGAGAAACTTACTTAAAATGCATATTTTCTTATAATTAATATGAAATAAAGTTACTTATTTGTAATGATAAATTACTTTTCATCAACCTTCATTTTTGTTTGTTGCTTGGAAGCAATTTCTGCTATCAACTAGTGTAGCTGTGGGCAAGTAGAGCTAGTATTTAAGAGTGGAATTCTGATTGGAGCAAGAAATTTCAAAACACACGATCGGAGCTCTAGATGAGATGATATAGGGGGTCTACGCCTTATATGAGAGAGTATCTGGTAGAGTCAGATGTCGAGGTGGCTTATCCTACTCACTTGCTAGCACCATCGGGGTGAAGCATGGGTGCCCTCTTTCACCCACCCTCTTTGGTCTATACATTGATGAGATAGTGGACTTCATACGACAGCAGGGAGGGGAGGGCTTCGAGGTACGAGGGACCACTGTTCATATTCTTTTATATGCTGATGATATTGTACTGGTTTCAAAGTCCGCACAAGGTCTACAACACCACCTACGCAGCCAAGACGACTTCTGCTTATCTATGAACATTGGTAAAACCAAGGTTATGATTTTTCATACATCAGCACAGGTGAGGAGACATAATTCTTTCACAGCAGCAGGCGGACGGATTGAGGTAGTCGGATCATATGTCTATCTCAGAGTGACATTCACAGCAGCCTATGGGGTTTTTTCTATGTCTCAGGCAGCCCAGGATCGCATCACACATGGATATGCAGCACTAGCCTTGATGGAGAGACAGTGCCACGAGGAACACTTTCTAAGAGCCCCACACAAAGGGGTGGCTCTTCGACACTTTTGTTACACTAGCGCTCATAAGGGGGCCGGGATTAGCTACATCAGCATGGACAGCATTGGAGAGGCCACAGATGCTCATGATTGTCAGACTCATCTGCAGCAAGCCTTCGATATCACATGATATCATCATCGCAGAGCTCGCTGCACCACCGATGCTAGTAGAGGCATTGTGCCTATTACACAGGATTCAGAGCATGGACACATCTCATCACGTATAGAGCTTTCTAGGCATCACGCAACATGGCATTAGCAGGAGACACCTCCTCATGGTATGCACGGACACGAGACTGTGGCCCATCATGGGTTTGACATAGGCAGACAGCCACCACTGCAGTACGACTTACAAGCCACCATCTATTCACTCTCCCACCACGAGAGGAATAAGGTCATTCGATAGGAGATATGGCATACATACATACAGAGGACATGGCATAGAGGAGTCACTACAGTTGTGCATGACCACTGGAGACCAACGGAGGTTGGGATGTTTCCTCATGGCAGCATATGCGAGACGAGAGGAGTCACTACAGCCCACACATAAGACACGGGTGAGTACCCAGCATACCATTACTCAGTTCTTTCAGCGAGATTGACAAGAGACGGGCCCGCCTTCTAGAGGCATAGGGCTCACGCTCGAACAGGCAGCGGCATAGAGAGTGTGACATTGACCACATAGGGCTGGATACGGACGACCATGACTATACGAGGAGGATATCTCAGGCATCATGATAGCCCATGACCACATGATGGAGCACAAGCGCATCACCACCACCTCGGTAGCCTTCATTGGGGAGGCACTCAGACTGACGCCGATGTACCACATACTCCACCCACCTCCACCCATTATCTATAGGTAGGATATACATACTCACTCCCGTCATGGGCCCCCATGTATTAGGTGGTCATTATCTGCAGAGTCAGAGCCACATCTCCCCACGCACCACTACATTATCCCCACTACCTCTCCATCACCCGGTACACTATCTTGTGGTTGTTTCCAGCTTTTTTTAGCCTACACAATTTTGTGTAACGAGTACTATACCATTTTATTTCTCCACAGGGGTTACTACAGTTGTACATGGTTTTGTCTCATAGGTCAAGTTTGGCCTTCAAAAGACGTTAATATCACTTTCTTTCTTTCTCTCTCTGAGAGAAAGAGACTACTCTACCATTGACCACATCTTCACTCTGAGATGCCTGATCGACGAGGCATGAGTGAGGAAGAGGAGACTATATCGCTGCTTTGTGGACTTCTGCAAAGCCTTCCACACAGTCTTGAGGGAGCAGCTATGTAGCTATGGCACCCGGGTAGACTACAGTAAGAGTGGGTTCTTGCAATGTAGGGGAGGGAACCCTCAAATTGTCTGTGCCATAGAGAACAGATGGTGCCATACATAGAGATGAGACTAGCAGGAGAGAAGCCATTTCACAGCAGCTTAGCGTTCCATCCATTATAAAAAAAACAAAAAGGGCTAATAGATGAGGCATTGTGCATGGTATTACAACATCATTTGAAACTACATGAGTAGATGAGCAAAAGCATAACCAAAGACCCTTAACGGATGCATACAAAAGATCTAAAAGAGCTCCTCGCAGGAAGCAGAAAGAGAAGTGCCAACATGCTCTTCACACACGCACCAAGGGTAGTGTTGAGTCCCCAAGCGGAGCCACCCTCCACTGATGACTGCCTTGGAGAAAGTCATCACTGCCCTTGATTATTGCCTCATTGCGTCCTTCTGTACTAGTCGACACACAGACTAGTCAAGCCACAGAAATAGACTGGCACCTCTTCCTGCATCCTCATGAGGGACGAGAGAGGGAGAGACTCCCACCTCAACGTGCTTTTCATTGATTCCCAAGGCCTCTTTATATAGGCTTAAGTGGTTGAGAGACCCAACTCAATATGATGCCACTTGGCACACCCTACTCTTCTGCACCCGTGCACACCGCTCCTTCTACATTCAGCTGCATACCACCTTTCTGTACAACTGTATACCACTCGTTTTTACTGCCACCGTGCCACATGACTCACTGTCAAAACTCCGAACTGGGCCCTACATAGGCATGCGGAATCTTCTATTGCTCAGTGAACCCCCCATGCACTTTTGACAGGCCGAGTCTAGAGACGTATCTTGCAATGTATGGCAACTGGTCCATATGTTTAATAAAGTCGACCAAATAAATCCCACTTGTTTTCTTGGTTTTCTTGGTCACTTGAAACTGGCCGACTGGATTTTGGTCGTTTATCATCAACTGTACATTTAGCCGACTTTTGTCTGGCGCCTAATTTGGTAGACTTTATTAAACTTCTGAAATTCCTCGACTGCACTACACTTCTGAAATGAGTGGTCAACTCAGTGCGTGGGCTAGAGAGAGAGAGAGAGAGAGAGAGAGAGAATTTCTGAACTAAGCGCCCAACTCAGTGCGTGGGCTGGAGAGAGAGAGAGAGAGAGAGAGAGAGAGAGTCTGTCATGGCAGCAAGGCAGGGGGGGAGAGAGAGAGACTCTGTCGTGGCAGCAAGGCGGGAGAGAGAGAGAGAGAGAGAGAGAGAGAGAGAGAGAGAGACTGTCGTGGCAGCAAGGCAGGGGGGGAGAGAGAGAGACTCTGTCGTGGCAGCAAGGGGGGGAGAGAGAGAGAGAGAGAGAGAGAGAGTCCTCAGAGCTGCTTAGCGATGACCAGTTCCAACACTACAGAGAGAGCACAATGGGGTTTTGCAAGAGTCCCCACATCTAGTACATGCACCGTCCTGCATTCTACGTTGATTTCTTGCAATAGCTTCGAACATTTCTAGCTTTGAACGCTCCATTTCCACATATCTGATATTTAGAGGATGGGTGCTGTCCACCTGGCAGCAAGGAGAAGAAAGAGAACTGCCCACCTGGCACGGAGGAGAGGAGTGCCACTGGATACTAAATGTCCATGCAGGCGCTTAGCAAGATCATAGTCGTCCATCCAGAAGCCTACTCTGCTCATGCCCTCAGCTTCACTTGTCCCGCATGGCTTTACCAGGATCTCCATTGCCTTATCACAATTTAGTCAACTTGCCCTTGAGAAATTGGTGACTCTGCCTTCGTAACTGGTCGACTTAACCGTCAAATCTGATCGACTTATTATCTGGTTAAATGGGAGTCAATAATGTGATCGACTTTTCTTTTAGATGAAAAGTTGGCCGACTAATGAACAAGATGCTGGGCTCAGCGGCATGCAGAGAGAGAGAACATGGAATTGACAAGGACTGGACTCATCATGACGGACTAGTGGAGGGAGGTCTTCCCATCATCTGTTCTTCGAAGTCATGAACTATGTCCTGCTCATATCCAATGAGATCCAATCCCTCTTGGAGTCTCTAATTACTTTTAATTGCAGTTGTTGCAAACATGAAGTGGCACTAATTCTAGTTGCAACAGTCGCCCACCTCAATCCCTTGCACCGTCTTCGGTGCTAATTAGAGTGGCCTTCACGTCTTCTTTCTTCTCCATTGATTTGAAGTGTACTTCTTCACATGTGCAACTGTGTCCTCTTGCAATCATCTCTAGAGCACATACGGTCCCACCGTGCGTGCCAAACTGTAGCTATGGCACCCGGGTAGCTACAGTAAGAGTGGGTTCTTGCAATGTAGGGGAGGGGACCCTCAAATTGTCTGTGCCATAGAGAACAGATGGTGCCATACACAGAGATGAGACTAGCAGGAGAGAAGCCATTTCACAGCAGCTTAGCGTTCCATCCATTATAAAGAAAAACAAAAAGCGCTAATAGATGAGGCATTGTGCATGGTACTACAACATCATTTGAAACTACATGAGTAGATGAGCAAAAGCATAACCAAAGACCCTTAACGGATGCATACAAAAGATCTAAAAGAGCTCCTCACAGGAAGCAGAAAGAGAAGTGCCAACATGCTCTTGACACACGCACCAAGGGTAGTGTTGAGTCCCCAAGCGGCCACCCTCCACTGATGACTGCCTTGGAGAAAGTCATCACTGCCCTTGATTATTGCCTCATTGCGTTCTTCTGTACTAGTCGACACACAGGCTAGTCAAGCCGCAGAAATAGACTGGCACCTCTTCCTGCATCCTCATGAGGGACGTTGAGGTGGGAGAGGTGCAAACATGCTCTTCCCACCTCAACGTCCCTCATGAGGATGCAGGAAGAGGTGCCAGTCTATTTCTGCGGCTTGACTAGCCTGTGTGTCGACTAGTACAGAAGGACGCAATGAGGCAATAATCAAGGGCAGTGATGACTTTCTCCAAGGCAGTCATCAGTGGAGGGTGGCTCCGCTTGGGGACTCAACACTACCCTTGGTGCATGTGTGAAGAGCATGTTGGCACTTCTCTTTCTGCTTCCTGAGGAGCTCCTTTAGATCTTTTGTATGCATCCGTTAAGGGTCTTTGGTTATGCTTTTGCTCATCTACTCATGTAGTTTCAAATGATGTTGTAATACCATGCACAATGCCTCATCTATTAACCCTTTTTGTTTTTCTTTATAATGGATGGAACGCTAAGCTGCTGTGAAATGGCTTCTCTCCTGCTAGTCTCATCTCTTTGTATGGCACCATCTAATCTCTATGGCAGAGACAATTTGAGGGCCCCCTCCCCTACATTGCAAGAACCCACTCTTACTGTAGCTACCCGGGTGCCATAGCTACAAGCTCTTCAGACATCTACTCGATATCGGGGCTCGAGAGGAGATGATATGGGGGATTTACGCCTTATATGAGAGAGTATCTGGTAGAGTCAGATGTCGAGGCAACCTATCCAATCCACTTGCTCGCACCATCGGGGTGAAGCAAGGATGCCCTCTCTCACCTACCCTCTTTGGTCTATATATTGACGACATAGTGGACTTTATACGACAATAGGGGTAATAGGGACCATTGTTGACATTCTTTTATATGCTCATGAAAGTTTGCTGGTTTCAAAATCTGAAGAGGGTCTACAACATCATCTAGACGGCCTAGACGATTTTTGCACACAAAGGGTTATCAGTTGTAGGCAGTGAAGTAGTGTGTGGGTACAGGGAAAATGCACTACTCCTAGAGCATACTAAAATAACATGCACTTAACAACTAAAATACTAAAATACTAGGCACTTATCATCACTTGACTTCTATACTTAGAAGATAGGCATGGAAGTAATGGACATAACGAGTTTAGCAAGAGGAGGGGGATGCTTAGAATGTTGAGCTCCGAGTCAAGAATTGATGGGTGTTTGCCTTAATATAGAGGGGTGAGTAAATGAGTGCTTGAATAATCTGAGGCACCTTAGTGTCCAGATGATTCGATAGATGCCAGTAGGAGTTGGTAGTCGTCACAACTTCGTGATTGGTAGCATCGCTCAAGAAGCTAGTAATTGGAAGTCACCCAGGGTGCTAGAAGGAGGGAAGCTAGTAATTGGCAGTCACGCAGGGTGCTAGGAGGGAGGGTGATTTGGTAGATGCCCGAGAGGAGTTAGGAGTTGGTAAGGGTGCTAGAAGGAGGGAGGGTGCTTTGGTAGATGCCAAGGAGGAGTTAGGAGTTAGTAGGGTGCTAGAAGAGGGAGGGTGATTTGGTAGATGCCCAAAGAAGATGGTAATTGCCCCTAGGTGGTGGTGATGATGTTAGTCGTCAAGGTAGGCTGATGATGGTAGTTGCCGTGATGTTAGAAGAGAAAGGTAC
The DNA here is from genome assembly GCA_020310875.1 of Ceratopteris richardii. NCBI lineage: Eukaryota > Viridiplantae > Streptophyta > Polypodiopsida > Polypodiales > Pteridaceae > Ceratopteris > Ceratopteris richardii. The sequence continues at coordinate 41,784,711 of CM035438.1, read as the reverse complement.
ATAGGTAGAGGCCCAAGGGAGGAAGGTTGGAAATGGTAGTCACCTCTGTTGCTTGAATAGAGAGGTAGGTAGGTGGAAGAAGAAGTGGTGGTCACCAAGAGAGGTAGACAGAGGGGTGAGGGGTGAGTTGGGGTGGTCGCCCGATTGAAATGAGGAGGGGTGGTCCCCCAATTGAAAGGAGTAGTCCCCCAATTGAAAGGAGAAGGTGATTGAGAGGTTAGGCCAAAGTTTGTTGTCACCTAGGTGCAAAGGGAATGAGTGAGGGAGGGTCGCCCGATTGAAAGGAGGTGTAGTCGCTCAATTGAAGGGAGGAGGGGTGGTCGCCCAATTGAAAGGAGGGAGCTAGGAGTTAAGAAGGGAGTTAGAAAGATGGTGAGTCGGTGGATGGCCAGAGTATATGGTTTCCCAATTTGGTTCGAGTTGAACGTGAGAAGAAGTGAGGAAAAGTGAGGGATTGTGAGAGTGGTGGTCTCGCTTGTGGGTAAAGGGAAGTGGAAAAAGTGAGGCATTGCGTGTGGTGGTCTATCTTGTGTGTAAAGGGAAGTGGATGGGAGGTCGCCCATGTAGAGGGGTATGAGTGGAGGTGGTCTCCACATTGTGTAGAATGAGGTATATGGGTGGTAGCCCATGTGCTAGAAGGGTGGAGTGAAGGTGTCTCGAGGGTTGCTCATGAAGTTGAAGGATGGGTGGTCACCCAAGGTGCTTGAAGGAGTGATCGCCCAAGGTGCTTGGAGAGGTGGTCGCCCAAGGTGCTTGAAGGGGTGGTCGCCCAAGGTGCTAGAGAGGTGGTCACCCAAGGTGCTTGAAGAGGTGGTCGCCCAAGGTGCTTGAAGAGGTGGTCGCCCAAGGTGCTTGAAGAGGTGGTCGCCCAAGGTGCTTAAAGGGGTGGTCGCCCAAGGTGCTAGAGAGGTGGTCGCCCAAGGTGCTTGAAGGGCGGTCGCCCAAGGTGCTAGAGAGGTGGTCACCCAAGGTGCTAGAGAGGGATAATCACCTTGAGAAGAAGTGAGTTGCATGTAGAGGGGTGGAAGGGTTGGTCACTCAGGGGCTAGGAGGAGGGAGCTAGGACTTTTAGAAGGAAGGAGTTTAGAAGCAACTAGAAAAATGAGGGATATGGGTGGTCTCTCATGTGCTAGGATGTGGTCACCTAGGGATGGTCGCCCAAGGAGCTTGAGATAGGGGAGGGAGTTGAAGGAGAGGTGGTCGCCCAAATCGCTAAGGTGATTGAGGCTGACGAGATGGTAGCCTAGTGTAAGCGATAGTTGCTTATAGAGGTTCCATATAGAGGGAGAAGGAAAAATGCCTAAGTGGTAATCATTAGAGGAAGTTGGTAGAGGGAGTGGAGTCCAAAGGAAGAGAAGGGATAGAAGAGATGGTTGATGAATAACTCAAAAAAGACCTATCTCATTAATCTTCCACTATCTTACAGCTAATAAAAGGATATAGACTCTAATATGTACATTATGTACAAGGTCGTGTTATTGCTCAGTTACTGCTCCACATAGGGTTTTAGCTTCGATTCATTGACCAAGGGCAACATCATTCCATTTAGTGTAGAGATTTGCACTGCATCCTTGGGGAGTGTTTGTATGACCCGAAAAGGTTCGTTCCACCTTGGATTTAACCTATAGATTTTACCTCTAATTGGTCGAGCTTCTTCCACCAGAGGAATAGTGTGTATTCCGAACTCTTTTGGTATTCCTGTCAAATCTTTATAGCTCCATGTGAATACATCCTTAAAGTTGTTCATGAATGTTATTACTTTGTGAGGAGTAGAGGGTGGTCCCATAACCAATGTGCTAGGAGAAGGTTTTGTGGATTATCCTCCTCTCCTAAGTTGACTTCCTTGACAGGCTCTAGAGTCGGTACTTCGCTCAGAGATCCTTCTTTGAACAGCATTTCTTTGGTGAAGGAAGGACTATCATTAATGGCAATTTCCTCCTTCTCTTGCTTCCATCCTACTAGGACTTTCTCCGTAGGAAGTATGGTGTCTATTATTTCTTCTTCTCTCCTTTTTGTCTTGTTATCTTTGATATTTGTTGGAACTCTACCTCATCTAGGATCCTTGGAAGGCTCTCCTAGGACTATGGATTCCACAATGAGTTCTTCTTCTTTTTCCCTAAAAGCTATTGTAGAGCATGAAACATGATTAGTCTCTTCAATCCAATCCATGATGTCATTTAGATCTTTCGTAGATAATTCTTCTCCTATATCGACTTCCTTCTTAATGTCAAGTGTTTTACCTTTAATTGATTCCAATTCCAACCAATCATAGGGGTAGCCCAAGGGGGAGGATAAGCCGCCCATTCAGGTGCCCAGTTTGGAGGCCCTTGAGCCAAGAATGGAGCCTAGGCCTCTGGAGTCACCCAACTCTGTGGTGGTCAAGATGGTGGCAAATTCATCTCCCATGTGTCAGGAGGTGAAGGCGCCCGGCTTCCATGTCTATAAGAATCTGGAGGTGAAGGCGCTCAACTGGAATTAGGAGGTGGAGATGCCCAATTGGTACTGGGAGGTGGAGACGCCCAACTGGTACTGGGAGGTGGAGACGCCCAATCTTTATTTCTGGGAGGTGAAGGCACCCTTTCTTGTCCTAATGTTTCCGCATTCTCCAGAACCCATGTGGGGGTGGTGTGGCCCTAATGCTTGCTTCTTGTTCAGTTAGCTCTTCGTCTTCTCTACTGTTATCCTTCTTTCCTTCCTCTAAAGTTTGCTCTGGGTGGAGAACAACTTGAGAAGTTCCTAGGGCTTCATCCATTCCTCCTTCCATTTGGAGCTGCATCGTCACTTTATCTGGTCAGGCTACCCATAAGGTGTCACTATCCCAGTCATGTACGGCTCTATTGTGGCATAGCCTTGTAAGGAGGGGAAGTCCTCCTTTTACCTTTGGAAAAGTTATTATGACAAAATCCAACACAAATTTTAAATTCTGAATGATGACTTCGACCTTCTCCACTATGCCTAATGGACTTACCTTGCTTTGATCCGCCAACGATACTGTAAAATGTGCAGCTTTAGTTGGTCTTAAGTTAAGCAGGGTCTAGTCCATTTATGCCAGCCATTACCTCTCCCTTGAACCCGGGACTCATAGCTAACAAGTTATATAGAGATACCTGTTGGTAGGTGTTTTGCAAGACTTGAACTGCAGTGAGAAGGCCTTCTTGGTTGTTCTTTGAAGTAGCTCCATTATGAAGCCTTCTGAGATCCTCCTTAGATACTGCATAGGCTTTGTCAATAACACGTTCAAGAGAATCTTCATTTCTTCTTATTTCTCTTGGTGAGATCGTCTCCTTGTCCTTGTTGCGCTTCACTTTCCGAGGAGATTCTTGCCCCATTACCTTTTTCCCTTTGTCCTTATTTTGACCGGCTGGTTTCCCTGGCTGCATCCTTCAAAGCTTCCTTTTGCTTTTTTGCCCTAGTCATAACTCCAAGAATCTCCTCAAGCTAGACTACTCAAGCACTTGGAGATTCTATGTTGCTCTCATTATTAGTTACCGTGATCATGTGCACGGGGCAAGAGTTTCCTTGTGTGCTTGTGGACGGAACTGACTTCGGGCAGTCCTTTGTGTAATGATCCCTCATCTTTAGATAGTTTTTGCATGTTGGGGCATCTTCCGGAAGGGAACACTTTGGAAGTGTCCATACTTCCCACATCTGTAACACATTTTAGGCTTGGGTGGTCGGTTCTGACGAGGCCTACCTTCTTGCTGTTGGTGTCCTTGATCGGTGTAAAAAGTTGTCACAGAAGATGTTCCTGTGGACGGCATGTGTGGTTGCCCTAACAAAGAGGATTGAGCTGCACCTACCCATTGAGCTGCTGGTGGTTGTCCTAGTATCATATTCTAGTTTCCAAGACCCTTCAAAAAATAACAATCCTTGGCCTCATGGCCACCCTTTCCACAAAATCGGCATGTTAGTCTCATTGGACACTCTTGGGTGGTGTGTCCTTGAGTAGTACAGAGAGAACACCATAGTCAAGCTCTTACCTCCCTTTAGTGTTTTCAGTTCTTCGAGCTCTTGTAGTATCTAAGCGAGGCCCTTCGAGGTACTTTTGTCTTCTTCCCGGTTCTTTCCGAATTTCAAGGCTTCTAGTTCCCTCCTTAAGGCTGTCACAACATCTTCATCTTGGGAAGAAGTCTTACCTGGCTGAGTTCCAAAATGAAACCTTGGAGCCTCAATCCTAGTAGCTTCTGCTTCGAACTCTCTTAAGGTGGCATCCGGCCGCAAAAGCTCTCTGAGTTTCTGTTGTGTGGACCTTGGCAAGGCTTTCTCCACCCATTTCTTGATGAGGAAATCCCCTTGTGCATTTGGTAATCTTGCCAGCAGTGATCTTGCCAGTGTCATAAGTTTTGAAAATGACTCTTCCACATGCAAAATTAGATTCTCAAGCTCATCTAATGTCCTTTCTGTGAGTTACCGGGCCGGAATGTTTCCATGAATTCGGTCCTTAATGCTTACCATGTTTGAAAATGATTCTCTGCGTAGTGGTTGAGCCATTTGTCGGACGATCCTTCAAGTGTTGATGGGAAGAGAGCAAGGAAGGAGTCTTCTCATTGCTGTAGACCCTTGCTTTACAAGTTGAAAGAAATCTTCGTACATGATCTTCAGGATCCTCATTAGCACCACCGGAGAGTTCCTCAGCCATAGTGGTGTTAGGAAAAATAACTTGGGGTAAGGATTTTTGAGTCTTAGCTTTGTCCTCTAATCCTTTTAATAGGGTGACTAGACTTGAGGTGGACAAACTTCTTAGGGATGTTAAATAGAGGTTTGGCCGTCTTCTATGATAGCTCTTAATTGGTGTCTTCTTGGGGCTCAATTGATTCCCCTTGCAAGCTCTAGTTTGTGTCATCGACCATCTTGGAAATTTTTCCCAGTGAGGAGAAGATCACATTCCGAGCTTAGTCAAGCTTAGTAGAGGACTAAGCTCAATAGAGGACTGAGCTCAATAGAGAAGGGTGATGGAGTAGTCACTATGGAGGATGGGAAGGTGGTCTCCTGGGAGGGGGATGGGAAGGTGGATGGGGGAGTCGCCCAAGTGGGATGAAGAAGGTAGGGTTGGGTGAGTAGTGGATGGAGTTGCCCAAAGTGATGATGGAGGAGATATGGAGAAGGTGGATGAAGGCGTCGCCAGACTATAGGAGTTGGTTGTTATATGCACCAAATGAATCTTGAGTGCTAAATAGGACTAGAACTTTGAATGCAAGATAGGACTAGACCACCCAAGATATCGAAGTTGCCAAAAAGAAAGTTCCTATACTAGTACTCCATCTAATTGAGTTCTCAAGAAAATCTCCGGAAGCCCTGTCCCACCGTACGTGGGAAATTCTCACATGTAGGTGGTGAAGTAGTGTGTGCATACAAGGAATGCAAAATGCACTACTCTGGAGCATACTAAAATAACATGCACTTAACAAGTAAAATACTAAAATATTAGGCACTTATCATCACTTCACTTCTATACTTAGAAGATAGGCATGGAAGTAATGGACATAACGAGTGACGAGTAAGAACAGCAAAATATAGCACAAGACAGAGCAACCCATCAAGTATCCATACAACCCATCATACAGGCACATGACACTAACAACCCAATACAATCTATCTCCTCAATCTCCAAGTTTCCTCACACTAGCGCCGACTAGTAGGTTTGCTAGTCCGAAATGAGCGAGGTAGACTCCTCAGTTTTTACCACTAGCTCTAGGTCTCCAATCTCTCCACTTGGATCTCTATCTTGAGCTATGGGTGTCTCCTATCTCGTCTAAAGTACATCGCATATCCTCTTCTCTTGAGGCTCTTTCCTTTTACAGGTGAGGGATAGGTTACAAGAGGAGAGTTTTGTTACATAAGGTATGTTACATAAGGGTAATGGACAATTAGGCAGTTTCAATTGTGAGCACCCCCGCCAATACCAGACTTTGTCTTGTAGTGATGAGTGGCTGGGTCCACTTGGTCGCCATATCAAATATGCTGCGTCGCATTGACAGGGCTTGTCTCTTGGTGAATTTGGGCGTCTTGGCTCCCCTTCCTAGCATTTGGGTATCTTGGCGCCCAACTCCAGCACTTGGGCTTCTTGGCACGTTCCTTGGTGCTCAGTTCCATCACTTGGGGTCCTTGGTGCCCAACTTCGGCAATTTGGCTCCTTGACGCCCAACTTCGGCACTTGGGGCTCCTTGGCGCCCAACTTCGGCCAAGGCTCCCAACTTCGGCACTTGGGCTCCTTGACGCTCAACTTCCGCACTTGGGCTCCTTGGCGCCCAACTCTGGAACTTGGGCTCCTTGGCACCCAACTTCGGTACTTTGGCTCCTTGGTGCCCAACTTCGGCACTTGGGCTTCTTGACGCCCAACTTCGGCACTTTGGCTCCTTGGCACCCAATTGACGTGTCTACTACCTTTTGTACGGTTCTTTAAAAATTTTTGGTTCTACATCAGTGAATCTTGGTAAAACCAAGGTGTTGATCTTCCATACATTTCTACACACAGAGGGTTATCAGTGAACCTTGGTAAAACCAAGGTTCTCATCTTCCATACATCAGCACATGTGGGAAGGAGAGTTCTTTCGCAACAGCAAGCGGACCCATCGAGGTAGTCGGATCATGTCTACTCAAAGCAGCCTCATGGGTTTTCTCTATCTCTGAGGCAGCCCGTGATCGTCCCCTTGCCCAAACCCTCTCGATCTCAAGCTGATATGATGAAACTCAAAGCTACCTAACGACGACTTCAAGGTGGTGTGGTAGGTATGTCTACATGTAGCGTGGAGTATCAATGGAGCCCTCGTCTCAGATCTCTAGAAATAGCTCACCGTGGTGGAGCATTTTAGGTCAGAATGTATTCCATGGGCTGATCCATGTCCTCTATATGTATGTATGCCATATCTCGTGACTAATGATCCTATTCCTCTCCTGGTGGGAGTGCGAATAGGTGGGGCCTCAGAGTCGTACTATATCGGTGGTAGTCTGTCTATGTCAAATCCATGATGGGCTAGCCAACCCCGTGTTTGTGCATACCATGAGGAGTTGTCGGTTGCTAGTTCCATGTCGCACGATGCTGGAAAGCTCTGTAAGTGATGTCCTCTATGTCCATGCTCCCGATCCATTGTAATAGGCATACTGTCTCGAAGAGTACCACTACTAGCATCGGTGGTGCAACGCGCTCTATCGTGATGATATCATGGGGTACCGAGGATTTGCTACGGATGAGTCTAGCAATCATGAGATTCTGCAGCCTCTCCAATGCTCTTCGTGCTGATGCTGCTAATCAGAGTCTCCACATGGCTGCTCCATGCACGAGTGCTGGGGTAACCAAAGTGTCTAAGAGCCACCCCTTTGTGCGGGGCTCTTGAAAATATGCCTGGCGACAGTGTCTCTCCATCAAAGCTAGTGCTGCGTATCCTCGTGTAATACCTAGAGAGGAGAGTTGGTGCCTAGTATGCCATATAGAGATAGAGAGTGGGGGGCACTTGGTTGCCGGATGCCTAGCATACTCGGACCTACGAGCATAGTTCGAGATAGAGGGGTCACTCAAGCGGAGCATGACCATTGGAGACCAGCAGAGGATGGGACGCTTCCTCACGATGGCATATGAGAGATGAGAGGAAATGCTATAGCCCATGCATCAGACACGGGCGAGTACCGGACAAACCATTACTCAGTTCTTTCAACGAGCTAGGCCACATGCAACAGACCCATCTCTGAGAGGCATAGGGCTCACGCTCAAATAGGCAGCGGTGGAGAGAGTGCAACGTCAACCACGTATGATTGGGTACCGATGATCACGACTTCAACCGAAGGATATCTCACGCATCATGGTAGCCCATGACCACATGATGGAGGAGAGGTGCATCACCACTACCACCACTTGGACAACCTTCCTTGTGAAGGTACTGAGACTGCAGGCGATGTACCACATACTCCATCCACCTCCATCCATCATAAGTAGTTAGGATATACACATTCACTCCCCCATGGGTCTCCCTCGTATTGGGTGGCCATTATGTGCAGAGTCAGGGCCATGCTCCCCCACTGCACCACTACATTATCCCCACTACCCCCTCATTACCAAGTACACCATGCTTTGTTGTTTTTAGCCTTTTTGAGCCTATACAGTTTTGTGTAGCTAGTATTTTTCCTTTTGATTTCCACAAAGAGATCACTACAATTATACATGGTTTTGTCTCATTGGCCAAGTTCTTCCTTTGGAGGACAATAATATAATGCTTTCTCTCTCTCTCTCTCTCTCTCTCTCTCTCTCTCTCTCTCTCTCTCTCTCTCTCTCTCTCTCTCTATCTATCTATCTATCTATCTCGATGCCCATAGCACCCCACAGCCTTGATGCCAGTTACTATCCACTCCTTTTATACCCGTTTGCGGTACTCACACTTTATTTTCCTTTTGGGATCACAGTGGATTGGATCATACTGATGTATATGTTTTGTCTCATAGGCCGATTTTGGCCTCTAATAGACGTTAAAAAGTCTTTCTTTCTTTCTTTCTTTCTTTCTTTCTTTCTTTCTTTCTTTCTTTCTTTCTTTCTCTCTCTCTCTCTCTCTGTGGGCAGCTAGAAGAGAAGTCAGTAGAGCATCTAGTACAGAGCTTTGCCCACACTCATACAGCCACTACTGGCACTCTCATAGACCGAGCAATGGAGCTAGGGAGATCTAGACGACCGAGAGTGAGAGGTGCTTCACAGTATCGACGGAGACTACAGCAGAGGATTCGAGCTTTACTTTTCAGACTCCCACAGTGCAGATGAGGATAGATCTCCTGCCACTACTGGCACTCTCATAGACCGAGCAATGGAGCTAAGGAGATCTAGACGACCGAGAGTGAGAGGTGCTTCAGAGTATCGACGGAGACTACAACGGAGGATTCGAGCTGTACTTTTCAGACGCCATAGTGCAGATGAGGATAGATCTCCATTATATCAGCACATCCTTCCTATGTATCAGCCCTTTGTTGTATTGGTCTTGGTGTTAGCCTTTTCCCAGCTATTTTACATCTTTCATTTTCAATACCACTTCCTTTGGTACTCAGATTTTGTATCAGATTCACCAGTTTTGTAACTTTGGGTCTCATAGGTCATTTTGGCCTTTTGAAGACGTAAATATATCATTTCATTTCATTTCATTTCTCTCTCTCTCTCTCTCTCTCTCTCTCTCTCTCTCTCTCTCTCTCTCTCTCTCTCTCTCTCTCTCTCTCTATATATATATATATATATATATATATATATATATATATATATATATATATATATATATATATATATATATATATATATATATATATATATATATATATGTATGTGTGTGTGTTTGTGTGTATATATATAGTACCTATTTCCCAAATTCCCATGTAGATGCATGCTTCCTGAAAGGCATATCCCATGCAATATGCAAGAAGCACTCAAATAAATACCTTTTCTCTCTCTTTGTAGATGTGACGACAATTCTAGACCCCTCTCCTCATTTTCCATTTAATTAGTATCTTAGAGATGGTTCTCCCCAATGTATTATGATGGAAGGGCAAGTTATGCCCATCGATGACTTCAAAGAGCCCATAGGTTCTCCTCTATATAATGATAAGATGGAACGACAGGGGGAAGATATAGATCATGGGGGATTTATCAAAGATAGACTAGCACACAACATTAGATCTTGTGCAATGCAACTCTTATACCTGGGAGGAAGTGGTGCATGGAGTCTCTCTTTGGAAATGTGGTCAGGAGTTGGTCCTCCAGTGGGTCAGTGCCCACACTTGCTTCTCTCCAAGTACTTTCAAAGTTCGAGTTCAAGTTTTAGTCTTGCTCCTTGTTCTAGTCTTGATTAGTCTAGTTGTTGGACATCTAGTCTTATCCTCTTGTATTCTTGTAGTACGAGAGCCTGTCGAGTTATTTCTTATATTTAGTTCATCTCCTTGAAGGGAGTTCTTGTAACCTAGATATCTTGCTCCATACATATCAGTCTTGGGTTGTGGGACTTCTTGTAATAGAACGAGATCTTATCAAATTATATTTTGTATCTAGTTCATCTCCCTCAAGGAAGTTCTTGTAATTCAAGTATCATGTTTCATACCTATAGACCCAAGTTGTGGGATCCCTTGTATCCCATCTAGTCGAGTTATCCATACCTATCGGTCCTCGGTTGTGGGACTTTGTATCAGTTCCATATTCTTATATTATTTCCCTTGTGTGGGCGATCTTGTAATCAAAAGTATAGTTGTGAAATCTGTTCCAGTCTACTCAGAGGGCACAATCTAGTGCTCCCTGACATTTTGGCAAGACTACCTTGATCAAGACCAAGAACCATGGAGATTATTCAAGAATAATTTTTTTCCGCACTTAAAAGTTATTCAACAACAAGTCGATGAGATACGAGGAAACCAAGAAAGGATTGAGCACTAGAATATTCAGGATGTTATCACATAACTTCAAAGGCAAATCCAAGAGCTATAGATCATTGTAAACCAATCTTCTTCAAGTATCCCCATGACAACTAATATGAAGAAAAGTTGGAAAGTGAGCATGCTTGAGAAATTTGATGGGACAAGATCAAAGTTTCGAGGACTTTTGCAATAAGTGAAACTATTCATAAGAATGCAATCAGACAGGTACCGAGATGATGCTTTTGAAGTAGGACTCATAGGAACTCTATTATGTGGCCCCTCTATTTCATGGTTTACACCTATCCTTGAGAAGGATATAGATATTTTGTATGATTTCAAGGCCTTTGTTCGAGATTTCACATATTCTTTTGGAGATACCAATTCTTCACGTGTTGCCGAAACAAAACTAAGGAAGCTACATCAAGGAAATAGGCCTTCATCTACCTATGCATCCGAATTCAGACAACCCCGGGGCATATGTGAAGATGTCAAGGACCTCATGCTAACCATGCCCAAGGTAAACACTTTGAATGAATTCATGAATCAAGCAATTGAGTGTGATAATAGGTTGTTCGAGAGAAAGGAAGAGAAGAAAACTTCTATTAGAGATTGGAAATACAAGTTTACCTCTATTCCTCTGTCCACATTTGATAGAAGCTTAACTTTAATATGACAGTGTGATAAAGGTTTGTAATGAAAAGTTAATTTGCCAATTTGTGCTGCGAATGAATGATGAAAATTAATAGTCATTAGGGGAAAAAATGAACCCTGAATGGGCCTTTTAGATTAAGGAGTGATTAGTGATGGACCAATCAGATGAGGGTGGTGGCCACAGTCTATGCCCTATAAAATACTAGGCTGAAGGGGGAAGAGGGGACATATTTCTCCCTTATTTAATGAGATTCCTCTAGAGAGAGAAAGAATCTCGTAACTTAGTTGGGCCCAAAAATTCAAAATTTCTAAAAAGTTAAAAAACTCATCATATAACCTGAAAATGGACCCCCCATTACTTTTTAGGGTCAAAAGTACTCTTTTTGACCCCAAATTCAAAATCCATGCATGTTTTGAGCTCAAGAAAATGGGTTTTTTCAAAAATACTCAAAAAAGAGTTATTTCCCTCCTAAACCTCACATTTTCATACCCAGGTCCCAAAAAGTCATCTTTTCCCACTACTTTCACTATGTAGCACACCATTGAAGCTCCTCTTTCTACACTCCAACCTACCTGCATCTCCTATCTTGATTTAATGTTGTAGGTTGAATACCTTTAGCTTCAATGGAAACAGCTAAAGCTTCTCGGCGACCCAAAGATGAAATCCTCACATTAAGATGTCACAATATCAAAGCCAGAGATGGACAGTGGCTATCACATGAGTACTCCAAAGGTGCATGGGTGTACATGCAACCCTCTAGAGTTGGGCCTCATTGAGTTAGAGATCGTGGAAACTTAGATCTTCATTGGAAGGGAAAGTTACTTGGCTTCAAGAAGCACAGAGACAATGGGATGGTTGCTATTGTACAACATTTTTTTACAATGGCAACTATGAAACTTGAAAACTCTAGTAGAATGAGATATCCTGTGAATTATAAGTATTACTCTACAATATTTTATGTTTTCTTGTGTCGGATATATTTCTGAACTATTTAGATATGTTTTTGTTTGTTTCAGATATATATCCTTCTACTTTGGTGGAAGAGCAACCACTTCATAGTCTTACAGGTACTTTCCAGGCATTGCATGCAGATGTTGGTGCACTAGTCTTTCCAGAAATATCTCCTGCTCAACTTTACCATGATAGAGTTTTCTTTTATACACATAGATATATTGTACCCTCTACAATGAATGGTTTTGGAAGGTTAGAGAGAATTGAAGTACATTCTCTTCTTAGCTTGGAGTGGCCAAAACCTGATATATGGTCCGTATCATCTTTGAAGTAGAAGATGGTAATGGATATACATAACTCTTTGAAATTCACAAAAGTGTCTAAGTCTGTAGGTTTGCAATGGTCTTTTCCCATTCATTGTTTTGTATATTTATTCCAAGGATTCTCATTCCAAGGGACTTCCACCATGTTCATGTGTAAAGATATCACATATGAGCAAGTCAAAAGTCTTCTTGGTGAAGATTGAGGTTTGATAGAATGAATTGCAAAAGGTGATAAATATCTTTGTAAAATAGGTGGAACAGGTATAGGATTTTGATATTATGATTATGGGGTTTGAAGGACTAACTCAATCCAAATTCAAAATTCAAGGACATAAGGTGAGAAATGTTTCGTGCTTTTGTTAAAGTAATCTTTTCATTATTGTTATGTTTACTAGTGACTTCAATTTCTTGCAAATTGATTACAGGTGGGCAGAAGAATGGAATACAAAATGAAAGTCCCTGTAGATTGGAGCAAAGATTGAACAAAACTCTCATTGTCATAGTTCTTTTGCAACCTGATAATGTCACTTCTTGGGCCCTAGTCATTGTATCTCATGGTTTTTGCACTTTCAAGAACCTTGTAAAAAGTAGGACAATCGATTCATGTTAGATATTGTATATACCTTCTTCTTTGATCCCTTCTCTTCTACTAAGATATCTAAAAATCCTCTTGATCTAGAATTGGTCTAGAAATACTTTACATCATGGATGAGCATCGCAAATTTTGTGATGCGTTCTTGCATTTGCAAGCACTTCAAGTTGTACAATCATTGATACCAATAATTTGTAAATTTTGCAAGATTTGATATTTCTAATGAAAACATGTCTACTCTCACATTTTTGTAGTCTACAACTGTGCATTTATAATTTCTCTTGGTGATTATTCAATTTTTGCTTTTATATAGAGTATGTTCAAGTTCACAATAATTAACATTTTATTGGTTAATTTTCTCAATAGATAATCATTTATGAAGTTTGAAATTACAATGGATATAACTAAAAAAGGCCATTCATGTTAGATATACACAGTACTTACTCCTCAAGTACCACAAATGATCCATGGTGCTCTAAGTTATAAGGCCCCCATTATGAGGAGAAACCACTTTGAGAGTACAAACATCCATGGAACCTTAACTTCTAAGCTAGATGAGTTTTATATGTGAAAATTTATGGTAATAAATGGTCTTTGTGATTGATGCCATGAGGTAAGTGGGGCATAAAAGTTTTGCCAATTTGAATGCCATTCAAGCTGAAAATAAAGGCCCTCCGGTGCCATGGAATTTCCCCATAGAACCTTAATGGGAGGAGTTCAAAGGGGGATTTCTGCCTTATGTGGGGTATAGAGGCACAACAAGAATGCTAGACATGAGGATATTATCCTAAATTATATTTTGCAAACTATTTTATCTTATGTGACTATGTTTGTTTATACTGGCTCCCATTGTAGAAGTTGTATATGCATGGATCACTGTAGAGTGTGACTTGTTAGAAATAAGTTCCACGGGTCTAAAAATCTAAATAATAAAGTTTCATATCCACTAAAAATAACCTTGCATGGCCTCAAAAGTATCAAAAAAGAGGAGCCATAGAAACATGGGATATGTCTTTGCAAAAGTTTTGTAGAGGCCTATTGTGTGTTTCTATGGATGAACTTTTTTTGTGCTTTTGAGGCCATGCAAGTTTATTTCTAGTGGATATGAAACTTTATTACTACAAATTGAAGGTCCATGAAACGCATTATGTGCTCAACTCAATTTACCAATGGAAAAATGAGTTTATAACCATAAATGATTTTCTCTGCACACATAACATGTTGACTTGAGTGCATATGATTGTGAACATATGATATAGATCAATGTGGAGTTGAGCATGTGTAAGAAAGGTTATGAAAAAGTATATTACCAATGAGATAATTTCACATTACAAAACATCTCTTCAAGAAGAATGATCACACTGTCATATATGCTCCTATCTAGTTCTTGAGTTGCATAATTTCCCTAAAATTTGCAAGAAGTAATACTTATTTCCACCATTTGATGATCTTGCATGACCTCAAAGCACCAAAAAAGGGTTTATATCTCATGAATGGTTTAGATTTTGGAGAAATGGATGCTACCATCACGTCCGAAACACGCAAAAACCCTAAGATTGACTGTTTATTTGTCTAATTCTGACATCTAGAGCCTTGGTAACCTCAAAAAGCATCGGGAAAGGGGCAGCCACATAAATGCGGGATAGAGGCCTGCCCCGCGTTTATGTGGTTGCCCCTTTCCTGATGCTTTTTGAGGTTACCAAGGCTCTAGATGTCAGAATTAGACAAATAAACAGTCAATCTTAGGGTTTTTGCGTGTTTCGGACGTGATGGTAGCATCCATTTCTCCAAAATCTAAACCATTCATGAGATATAAACATTTTCATAGAATTTATGGTTTTACAATGGTTTCCTTTGTGTTTATGACATCACCTCCCTCTCAAAGCGATAAGCTCCACGGGAAGTAGCTACGTAACTGTGAGATTTTTTGGAAATTGAATCTTCATAGTTATTGGTCTTTTTAGAGTTCTTTATATGTTGTACTAGAACACGATGATGATGGACATCCATGATGGTACTAGAAAGGGTTTGTAGTATACCTAGCTAAAGAATCAAGGGCATGATTCTCATGATGGATAGTACTCCTTTTCTTACTCAGATGATGATCTTTTGATGTGGAATGGTGATCGTGGAAGTCTTAAACCCAGCTTGTATCTTCTTCCTAGGACATTTGAATATGATGTGGTTAGTGACAATACAACTCCTTTCTTTCAAATTTGAGGTTCATGGACCTTATTATATGCACAACCTAGTTGAACAATGCAAATACTAGTTTTGATTCTAAGGGATTTGTTTTGCACGCATACCATCTTTACACAAGTGGATACAATTATGAACATATGATATAGATCAATGTGGACTTGAGCATGTGTAAGAAAGATGATGAAAAGTAGATTATCATAATGGAAATGTGATTTTACAAAATGTATCTCTTCAACAAGAATGATTACATAATCATGTATGATCCCATCTAGTTTCTTTGGTTGTATGGTCATCATCTTCACATGAGCTACACACAAGTCAATATCTTTCAAAATAGAAGTAACGAATGCATCTCCTTCCTCTTGGATGGCTTGAAGTGCTATTGATTATATACAAAGTCTAGTGCATTAACTTTGAATCACTAAGGATCGATAACTTTTGCTCACTTTTTTGTTGCTTTTGCATTAAGAGAAACTTTAGGTTGTGCTACATATGATCTATGATGTGGTTGGTAGTTCTTATCCATTTTACATCTATGCCTTGATTGACATTGTGACACAATTTATGGCATATGTTTCTTTTCTCATATGTGGGTAGTGTTCTTTGACCTTATGGTAGTGACTTTATAGCCTCTACTTGATATGATGTTGGAATATGCATATGTTTCATGATGATTCCTTGAAGCTCTCCTTTTTGGATGACTTGGAATGGTTACTTCATGCATGTTTCATAATCCATGTTCCATTTGGAGGTAGATTGAGTTCAAATGGTTCATCACCAATGATTAGTGGATCTATTATTCCCCTTTGTGCATGTCCTTAGAATCTTTTTATGAATGGTCACATCTGTGGTAGTTGATCTTCATCATGCTCACAAGAATGATTCTATGGATAAGGGTATGAACTATTTTGATATTCTTAATTGACTTCACTCTGTCATATTGAGCCACTCTATGATTGTATGGTGACCTCTGTTGCATGTAGACCACTTCATCCTCTGTGATGGAGCTTCCTCCAAGGTGGTCATTATGTACCTTGAGCATGGATAGGATATACCACAAAAACTTGTTAGTATAAATAATCAATGATGCCTCTTATGTAACTTGAGTTCCAAGTTGAACCCTAAAACACTTTTTGTGCATGACATTGATCATGATGCAAAGGACTTGCTAATAACCTCCAATTTTCACTTGCAATGTTGTGTTGTAATTTCATGAAAACATTTCTAATAGTCAAACTCTTGCAAAAGTTTTTTGAAGAAAAGCAAGTGAGTATTATTCCAACTAGTCAACATGCATAGAACCACTAATATGACATGTACTTTTTAAGAAATTACTATTAGATGTATAGTGGGACTTTTCCATCACAACTGTACTAGAATCTTGACTGATAAAAATCGATACATCAAAATTCTCCATATGACAATACAACATGTAATATTTCAATGAATAAAATGAGCACAATTTAAAGAAACAAACAACATCTGAATGTAGAATGTACCTTACCTTTCACTATTCCAAGTCATTGATGATTAGTATCTTTAATATGAATTTGAGCTTATCACCACAACATGTAGAAAAAAGATAAACATATATAAAATCAAATTCAAAAGGGATATGAAAAGAAAATTAGTAGAGGTAGATTTTATTCTAGAAGAAGAACATTGATTTTTGAAGCCTCTATAGATTAAAAATTTATTTATTTATTGTTTTGTACAAACAGAAGCATATGTATATGAGTTCTTCATAAACTAAGGATATGATTTCTTCATTGACTCCTTAGTCATGGTTGCATGCTAAACATACCTAGGCATATTTTCTTTTATGTGTAATTACTGTGTGGCAATATCACTCATGTCCTCTTTATAGTTCATGTTCCTAATGAATAACTTCTATAATCATGGAGAAATGCTTCCACATACATTTTCCTATCCATACTGTGTAATATTGGTGTAATTCTTTTGAAAAGGAGAAGTAAGAGAAACTATTAACAATTTAAAGTGCTTCTTTGGTGTTGATGAAGCACTTATTTCTTAGATGAATTACCTATGCAAAGGAAATATTGGTTTAATTCTTTTGCAAATATGAGAATCAAGAAAAATATATACCTCATTAGAAGAATATGGTGTTTGTGTCCTCCCACTGCACATGAAAGAGCTTCCAATGATGGTATTGTGTGCTTTTCCTCCTGAAAAATAGTAGATGAATACTGGAAAGTAAAATGAATAGTACATCTTTGATCACAAAGAAAGAATGAACCACCTACTTGGACATGAATATTGTCATCTCATGGGAGAAAAATTTCTTTGTGAGTGATTCTATTATTGTTACATCTTCTCCTTGGAGGAAATTGTTCGAGTACCCCATGGCTGCTAGAATTCAAGAGGTAAGAGAGAGAAAGATAGAAGAGAATAAAAATAAACATGTATAATGGACTAAGAAGTATCTGTACATAGAGAAAATTAATTTTTTTGATATGTGTATGGGTCAGGGTGAGGTTTTCCATTCTATGTGAGTGAAAATGATAAAAATTTGACAAACTCATTTTTTGAGGTAGGGAAAGTTATGAGATTGATGATGTGGCACTTTACTTTTGGAGCAGTTTGAAAAAAGAACTATTTTGAGTGATTTTATTAAAAAATCCATTAAAAAAAGTAACTTCTGACATGTATATTACGAAATGGGCCCTTTTTAGTAAGCAATAACTAACTGTGTGACTTTTCAAAAAAAAGTCATTTTTTTATTCACAAAGATGGACAGATTTGATGATGTGTAAAGTGGAATCTCTCTCTATTTCTTTTACAGAAGAGAGAGATGACCCTACTTGGGTCTAAAAAAAAGCCTAGTCTTGCCTACTAAAAAGTGCTCTATTAAATGCACTTTGTTCCCTCAAGCAAGAACAAGATTAGGCTTAATCCCTTAAAATTAGGAATCCTTACAAGGCCCATGCAGGGTTCATTTTTCCCCTAATGTGTGTTTCTTGTACTCGAACCTTGAAAAATAGTATGATAAAGGTGTAATTTGACTCCAAGAATGATAATATCAAGTTACCAGCCATTGCTTATTTCTTTTTTATTTTTTGTATGTACATATATATAATTTTTAACTCATCTGCTTGCATATATATTTCATTTTTTTATCTACTTGCATCGATTAAAAAGGAGAATTGTTCACCCCCTTCACCCTCTTTAAATCATTATGCAGCACATTCTATGGAAGAGGCAGAGGCACTTTGTGATCGTGTTGGGATATTTGTGAAAGGGCGTCTTCAATGTATTGGAAATTGCACTGAGGTAAGGTCTATCAAAATTACTTGTATTGAGAAATTGCTATGAAATGAGCTATTTATAACGCATAGGCACTGCATTCGACACCACTATTCCTATATTTTGAACCTTTTAATCTTGATAGAAACGTGCTTCTACCTGGAAGGGGCATCCATATTATGTAGATTATGAATGGGATTTTTATGTCTATTGCTCAGATGAAGCTGAGATACGGAGGCGCATACGTTTTCACAATCAGCACTCCACCAATCCAAGAAGAAGAGGTCCTTAAGATGGTCCATGAGCTTTCTCCTTCCGCAAAGAGAATATACAGCCTTGCTGGAACCCAAAAATTTGAGATATCAAAGAATGACGTTACAATAGCTGATGCTTTCAGAACAGTAGTAAGCTCCAAGGATCATTTGAAGATCCTGGCGTGGGGGTTCACAGACACCACCCTGGAGGACGTTTTCATAAAGGTTGTAGAGCAAGCATCATGATCATTTTGCCGAGTTCCTATTGGAGCATACCTCTGTGGTTGCAGTATGTAGCCCAAGCACCATCATGCTTTGTGTCAGTGAAACATCCATCTCATAAGTTGTATTTCTTGTTACGCAATGTAAAACTCTGAACTTTATATTGATTGCATTTTTAAAACTTTAGTCCATTTGGATGTGAATTTTAAAAGCAATATCAGTTTCGAAAGATTTTGTGTGGATTATCCTTGGTCAATATGGCTTTTAGGACTTGAATTGCATTGAGAAAAAAAGGGAAAAATGACTATTCATGTGAAAGAAATTTGGGCACCTGTTAACCATTGGATACACATACAAACCGATGGAGAAATTCAAAGATCCCTGATAAGATCAAGGGAAGGTTCTGCAAGCCATTCGTTGCAGCTAAGATCGTTTTGCCAGGGATAATAGGCACATGAAAAACACATACAGCGATCGAACACATTGGATGGTTGTTTGCATTAGATGGTGGGCAGATGTTGCAGCCTTTTGGAAGTACTCATTGATTGAGACCATTGGATCAGAAGTTGGTCTTATTATAAAGCATCAGAAGAAAGGAGAGGCACGAAGATTGGTCTTGTTCATCAATGTATTTGACGATTCACATGGAACGTGTCTGGATCACTTTCTACAAACCAAATACACATAACATGCCTTCACGAAAGAAATGTTGTTCAAAGAAGGATCTCCAAACGAAGAACCGACTCCACAGCCTGTCAAGGAAGTCAACTTAGGAGAGGAGGATAATCCACAAAACCTTCTCCTAGCAAACTGGTTATGGGACCATCCTCTACACCTCACAGAGGTAACCCCATTCATAAATAACTATAAAGATGTCTTTGCCTGAAGTTATAAAGACTTGATAGGAATACAAAAAGAATTGGGCATATACACTATTCCTCTGGTGGCAGAGGCATGACCTATTAGAGGAAAAATATACAGATTAAATCCTAAGTATGCAGATGCAGTTAAAAGGGAGATCCAGAAAATGGAAGAAGCCAGCCTCATAATTCCTATAGACCATTTAGAATGGTTGTCTTTTATGTCATTGCTCCGAAAAACCAATCCAACAAAATCAGGGTTTGTGTTGACTTTCGAGCACTCAATAAGGTAACTATCCCAAACAGATTTTCCACACCCTTTTCTGAGCAAGTTGTCGAAGATGTGACAGGGCATGCGCTATACAGCTTCATGGATGGTTTGAGCAGGTATAATCAACTCAAAATACATCCTGAAGATCAACTGAAAACGGCATTTGTTACTCCCTGGGGAACATATATCTATACCAAGATGGCCTTCGGGCTCAGGAATGCACCAGCCACCTTCAACAGAGCAATGTATCTTATTTTCAACAAAATGCTTCTAAAATTTTTGAGAATTTTCATGGATGACTTTTCAGCGTTCTCTAGGGCAGCATGTACTACGATGATAGAAAATGTACCAGATCATCTAAAGAAGTTGGAGCAAGTTTTTCAGCTTCGTAGAGAAACTTCAAACAGGTTTGAAACTTAACCCTAACAAATGTCACTTTTTGGTGACTCAAGGCACTCTGTTGAGGCATGTGGTTTCTGCCAAGGGAATGACTCCTGATCCTGATTGATAGGTAGGTAGGTAGCTACCTACCTACCTATCAATCAATCTATCTATCTTGCTAGCTAGCTAGATAGCTACCTACCTATCTAACTACCTATCTACCTACCTACCTACCTATCTACCTACCTATCTATCTATCTATACATCTATCTATCTAGCTAGCTAGCTACCTACCTACCTCCTACCTACCTACCTACCTACCTACCTACCTATCTAGCTACCTACCTACCTACCTATCTAGCTACCTACCTGCCTATCTAGCCACTTAACTCTCTCTCTCTCTCTCTCTCTCTCTCTCTCTCTCTCTCTCTCTCTCTCTCTCTCTCTCTCTCTCTCTCTCTCTCTCTCTCTCTCTCTCTCTATGTGTGTGCGCGCGCGCGCATTTCCTCGTGTTTAATTTTTTATCCGTACTTGCCTTTATATGAAATATCTATGTATGCATTTTCCTATGTGTCTTTGAGCTCTCTCTCTCTATCTGTGTGTGTACTCGTGCTTGTTTTTTTTATCTCTCCTCTTTTTTTTTAATAGGTATGTATGTGTTTGTATGTGCTTGTGAACTCTCTCTCTCTCTCTCTCTCTCTCTCTCTCTCTCTCTCTCTCTCTCTCTCTCTCTCTCTCTCTCTCTCTCTCAATCTTGAATGTTCGAACTATCTCTCATGTGCATGCCTTTTCTTTCTCTCTTTCTAATTTGAATAACTGTTTCATGCAGTAGCAAGCCACGCGCCCAATCAGTATAACATTTCCGGAGGCATCCACCCACTTTTGCACTTCATAATTGCGGAGGGGCCGCGCACATATTTTCACAATTTTGAAAAGATCTTTCACACTTTTAGAACGGTCCCAATTTGCTATACGATTATTATTTGAGAGAGAGAGCATTAGCACACACTACTATAAAGAGAGCGATAACATATAGACACACATAGGAGACATAAAGATATACAATGCAAGGATTGCAACAATGCATCGATCACATCAAGCAGGTAAGTTATTTATATCTAATGTGGTAAATCTCTTTGTCTCTTTGCACTTAATCCTCTAGATAGAATGAACAAAGAAAACTACAAGAAAAGAGGGTAGAGGCTTTGGATTAGAAGTTGTATCAATGAGGCGAAGCAATACAAGAGGCAAGCCAGCGCACATAACAAAGAAAAGAAGATGCAAGAGGGTAAATAAACAATCGAACATTCTACAAGAATGTAGGGCTACCCAGAAGTCAACAGAGGTTTGCTTGTAGAAGCTTCCATTCTAGGAGCTCTATGAGTAGATATGTGAGGATTAGGGAATGAAACATCGATGGAAGAGGATTGCACTCTTGTTCCCTCAAGAAGTTGTACAAGACTATGATCGAGGTTTTCAATGACTTGGAAGTCTTGGTTGTTCATCCTAAGAGGTGAACTATAATGCCAAAGGACATGGAAACATTGAAAAGGCTCCAATCAAGGCACAAAAAATTACTTCATCCATCAAATAGTTTTGTGGACACAAAGATGGCATAGATTTTGCTCATAACACCTACTAGGTAACCTAAAGAAAACCCATCAGTGGAAGTTTTACACAATTTGAACACCAAAACAAAAGTGACAAGTTTAATAGCAAAGAAAATTGTTAAAGATAATAGTCAGATGGAAAGAGAAGACATTCAGGATGAGCAAGAGGTAACATTAGCATAAGAGAAGTTTATTAAGGATTTCCTCTATAAAATTACAAAATGCTTCAATGTGATTATCGACTTCAAGGACAACCAGATACAAGTTGTGCTTGACATGTAGATAATCAGGAACTCTTTAAAGCAGAGTTCAAAAAGATCACAATCTCTCCATAGAAATATTTCTTGTGGTTGATGTGTATGATACATGTTGAATATATGCTTTCAAACTATTTTTGTGATGCACCACAACTATCTAAGGTACCCTATTCCTTTTTTTTTGTTCTTCAATGTTCGTATCAACTATGAGTACATATTTGCATCGTACATCACATTGTATTGCACATGATGATATTTTCTTTCCGTACTTATAGAGGATATCAAGATTTATCCAAATAGAGCCATCGAGAAATATAGGAGAAATATCATCAAAGAAATCATTCATTGTTTTTTCCAAAACAAATGGAATAAAGTAACCATACAGAGGAGGAAGGAGATGAAGATGATGTAGGAAATGAAACTAGTATGTAGGGAAGGAAGACACATAGTATGGAGGGTTCTCAAAATGTACCTTCATCACCCCACATAGAACTTGTGAGGGTCTCTTTATTGTTGATTTGCAACTTCCTTTCTTGTTGTACATGTTGTAGTTACACATTTCTTTGAATAAGTAGAGGCTACTCATTTTGGACATGAATGGACTCCTATTGAAGGAAGTGCCTTCCACTATCAAAGCCAGACCCTCAAATGAAATGGTGAATGTGAGGAGGAAAGTCCTTCTCTAGCCATATCTCATGGAATTCCTTCTGTTCCTTTTGCAACAGTTCCAAGTGGCCATATGGTCCATGAGCTCCAAGAATTTAAAGCCCCTGATTGAAATCCTCTACAACTCCTCTATCCCATAGTCATTATTTTTTATTTATCTATTCACAAGAAATGTTGTTTTCTCTTGATGCAACAAGATGAAATCAAAGGTGGAATTGGTTACGAAGCCTTTCACCTTGATAAGTGTAGACTATGACCCTTCTACTTATTGATGACACTAAGAATAAGTTCATATGTAATGTAGAATACACATGTATCTAACGAGGCCACATGAATCCAACCTACTTGTAACAAGATTTATTAAAGAAAAATAATTTTTTTTTTTACTTTGAGCCTATTGGGTCGCAAAAGTTTATGTTAAACTATTGAGATCACTTGTTTATTGTTGGAGCCACAACTCAAGGGATGTGATGTGATGGATGCATACATTATATTTCTTTATCGTAACTGCAAGGACGCACATAAACCTAGACACTTTTCTCCATTAACCACCATTTAGGAGGATGTGATGTGATGGATGCATACATTATATTTCTTTATCGTAAGTGCAAGGATGCACATTAACCTAGACACTTTTCCCCATTAATCACCATTTAGGAGGATGTGATGTGATGGAGTTTAGAACTATGACGATAGAGTAAAAAATAATTGATTTCAAAGGCAAAACAACAATGTAGCTTGCTTATAAAAGTATAATTTCAAAAGATTGACAAAAAATGTACAATCATTATAGAAGTATTTATTTCAGAATAGTTTGGAAGAACAAAATAATACAAAGGAAAACTTACAAGAGCCACCAATAGGCAAAATCCATGATGCTTTCAAAACAACAATGAATATAGAGAATTGATACATAACTTTTGATTTCAAAGGGAAGACTCTTATTATGCTATGTGCACTATATTGCCTTCAAGGTCCTTGCACTTCATTTTCATCTCTTTGCTCTTAATCAAGCATTTCCCTTTGTGCATAAAGAACATGTATGTTGGTAGCACATGTGGTGGCCCTTTGTGTATGTTTAAAGTTGATGAAGAGTAATTTTATGAGAGAACTTGCATCCTCCAATACCTCAATGTTCATTACCTTGTTATGCTCCAAGCTTGGAGACTCCTAGTCCATGGGCATAAGGATATCACCAATGTAAACTTGCGTAGCATACCAAAATGAAATAATAAAAGTTTATGATGGCATTACTTCATGGCAAGTGTATCCAAAGTTATATGCGAGTGCACTTTGTCAACTTGTTTCACACTAAAAAACCTAAAGAGTTTCACAAGTATATAAAAAGGCATAAAACAACTATATTTACAATCTTTATGTAGATCATGGCATGTAGTGATCTTTTTACATTCATTATGGTGTTTTTTGACACTAGCCACATCATTCTACTCCAATATTTTTCTAAAAGGAGCTTAGGAAGGCATCCCTTTGTGTGAACCTTTTCCACAAGTTGATAGAAGTCATGGTAGAAGAAAATACCTTCCTCTAGAAGGCTAGATCTAGTTATCCCTTCATATTTCATATTGCCTAGATGGCCATAATGTACATTGATGAGATGAATAATGCACTCAACAGGATGCTAGTCTTCGTAGAAGGAGAGATACACATTCGCAAGGCATAAACACAATATAAAGACATTTCAAAAACAAAAACATCCCAAGAAAACACAATGAAAGCATAATAACACATCTAAAAAACAATATACTCACATACCCAAAATTAGACTTCTCAATAAACCACACATGAAAGACCAAAAAAATCAATCAAATAAAAGTTTACTATAAAGAATCTCATAGTTTGGTTGGCTTTATGATGGCCTTTTGTCATGTTTGACTTCCATGATAAGCTACTTGTGCATATACACAAGTTGCATCAAGACTTCCTTAATTTTTGTTTAAGCTTGATGGATCCCAAAGGAAATAACCCTACCCTTCCATCACCATTTGAAGACATTTACCCCACACATGCTTCCATCATCATGATTGCATCAGCACCTAGGACACTTTTGAGATAAGAAATTTAGTACATCTACATTTTTTGTAATAAAGTGATAGGTAGGAGATGGTTGAACTACACCCTAAGAGAGAGGATTAGGAATTAATCCTCAACCATGGCTTTTGGGGCAAGTGGTTAGCCCATCACATTCCTAACCAAGGTCCTTGCACTTCATTTTCATCTCTTTGCTCTTAATCAAGCATTTCCCTTTGTGCATAAAGAACATGTATGTTGGTAGCACATGTGGTGGCCCTTTGTGTATGTTTAAAGTTGATGAAGAGTAATTTTATGAGAGAACTTGCATCCTCCAATACCTCAATGTTCATTACCTTGTTATGCTCCAAGCTTGGAGACTCCTAGTCCATGGGCATAAGGATATCACCAATGTAAACTTGCCTAACATACCAAAATGAAATAATAAAAGTTTATGATGGCATTACTTCATGGCAAGTGTATCCAAAGTTATATGCGAGTGCACTTTGTCAACTTGTTTCTCACACCAATACTTATAAAATAGCATTTTTAACAAATTCTTGTCCATCTTCTAGACAACTAGTATCATCCTTCTAACATTCACACTAAAAACCTAAAGAGTTTCACAAGTATATAAATAGGCATAAAATAACTATATTTACAATCTTTATGTAGATCATGGCATGTAGTGATCTTTTTACATTCATTATGGTGTTTTCTGACACTAGCCACATCATTCTACTCCAATATTTTCTAAAAGGAGCTTCGGAAGGCATTCCTTTGTGTGAACCTTTTCCACAAGTTGATAGAAATCATGGTAGAAGAAAATACCTTCCTCTAGAAGGCTAGATCTAGTTATCCCTTCATATTTCATATTGCCTAGATGGCCATAATGTACATTGATGAGATGAATAATGCACTCAACAGGATGCTAGTCTTCGTCGAAGGAGAGATACACATTCGCAAGGCATAAACACAATATAAAGACATTTCAAAAACAAAAACATCCCAAGAAAACACAATGAAAGCATAATAACACATCTAAAAAACAATATACTCACATACCCAAAATTAGACTTCTCAATAAACCACACATGAAAGACCAAAAAAATCAATCAAATAAAAGTTTACTATAAAGAATCTCATAGTTTGGTTGGCTTTATGATGGCCTTGTGTCATGTTTGACTTCCATGATAAGCTACTTGTGCATATACACAAGTTGCATCAAGACTTCCTTAATTTTTGTTTAAGCTTGATGGATCCCAAAGGCAATAACCCTACCCTTCCATCACCATTTGAAGACATTTACCCCACACATGCTTCCATCATCATGATTGCATCAGCACCTAGGACACTTTTGAGATAAGAAATTTAGTACATCTACATTTTTTGTAATAAAGTGATAGGTAGGAGATGGTTGAACTACACCCTAAGAGAGAGGATTAGGAATTAATCCTCAACCATGGCTTTTGGGGCAAGTGGTTAGCCCATCACATTCCTAACCAAGGTCCTTGCACTTCATTTTCATCTCTTTGCTCTTAATCAAGCATTTCCCTTTGTGCATAAAGAACATGTATGTTGGTAGCACATGTGGTGGCCCTTTGTGTATGTTTAAAGTTGATGAAGAGTAATTTTATGAGAGAACTTGCATCCTCCAATACCTCAATGTTCATTACCTTGTTATGCTCCAAGCTTGGAGACTCCTAGTCCATGGGCATAAGGATATCACCAATGTAAACTTGCCTAACATACCAAAATGAAATAATAAAAGTTTATGATGGCATTACATCATGGCAAGTGTATCCAAAGTTATATGCGAGTGCACTTTGTCAACTTGTTTCTCACACCAATACTTATAAAATAGCATTTTTAACAGATTCTTGTCCATCTTCTAGACAACTAGTATCATCCTTCTAACATTCACACTAAAAAACCTAAAGGGTTTCACAAGTATATAAATAGGCATAAAATAACTATATTTACAATCTTTATGTAGATCATGGCATGTAGTGATCTTTTTACATTCATTATGGTGTTTTCTGACACTAGCCACATCATTCTACTCCAATATTTTCTAAAAGGAGCTTCGGAAGGCATTCCTTTGTGTGAACCTTTTCCACAAGTTGATAGAAGTCATGGTAGAAGAAAATACCTTCCTCTAGAAGGATAGATCTAGTTATCCCTTCATATTTCATATTGCCTAGATGGCCATAATGTACATTGATGAGATGAATAATGCACTGAACAGGATGCTACTCTTCGTAGAAGGAGAGATACACATTCGCAAGGCATAAACACAATATAAAGACATTTCAAAAATAAAAACATCCCAAGAAAACACAATGAAAGCATAATAACACATCTAAAAAACAATATACTCACATACCCAAAATTAGACTTCTCAATAAACCACACATGAAAGACCAAAAAAATCAATCAAATAAAAGTTTACTATAAAGAATCTCATAGTTTGGTTGGCTTTATGATGGCCTTGTGTCATGTTTGACTTCCATGATAAGCTACTTGTGCATATACACAAGTTGCATCAAGACTTCCTTAATTTTTGTTTAAGCTTGATGGATCCCAAAGGCAATAACCCTACCCTTCCATCAACATTTGAAGACATTTACCCCACACATGCTTCCATCATCATGATTGCATCAGCACCTAGGACACTTTTGAGATAAGAAATTTAGTACATCTACATTTTTTGTAATAAAGTGATAGGTAGGAGATGGTTGAACTACACCCTAAGAGAGAGGATTAGGAATTAATCCTCAACCATGGCTTTTGGGGCAAGTGGTTAGCCCATCACATTCCTAACCAAGGTCCTTGCACTTCATTTTCATCTCTTTGCTCTTAATCAAGCATTTCCCTTTGTGCATAAAGAACATGTATGTTGGTAGCACATGTGGTGGCCCTTTGTGTATGTTTAAAGTTGATGAAGAGTAATTTTATGAGAGAACTTGCATCCTCCAATACCTCAATGTTCATTACCTTGTTATGCTCCAAGCTTGGAGACTCCTAGTCCATGGGCATAAGGATATCACCAATGTAAACTTGCCTAACATACCAAAATGAGATAATAAAAGTTTATGATGGCATTACTTCATGGCAAGTGTATCCAAAGTTATATGCGAGTGCACTTTGTCAACTTGTTTCTCACACCAATACTTATAAAATAGCATTTTTAACAAATTCTTGTCCATCTTCTAGACAACTAGTATCATCCTTCTAACATTCACACTAAAAAACCTAAAGAGTTTCACAAGTATATAAATAGGCATAAAATAACTATATTTACAATCTTTATGTAGATCATGGCATGTAGTGATCTTTTTACATTCATTATGGTGTTTTCTGACACTAGCCACATCATTCTACTCCAATATTTTCTAAAAGGAGCTTCGGAAGGCATTCCTTTGTGTGAACCTTTTCCACAAGTTGATAGAAGTCATGGTAGAAGAAAATACCTTCCTCTAGAAGGCTAGATCTAGTTATCCCTTCATATTTCATATTGCCTAGATGGCCATAATGTACATTGATGAGATGAATAATGCACTCAACAGGATGCTAGTCTTCGTAGAAGGAGAGATACACATTCACAAGGCATAAACACAATATAAAGACATTTCAAAAACAAAAACATCCCAAGAAAACACAATGAAAGCATAATAACACATCTAAAAAACAATATACTCACATACCCAAAATTAGACTTCTCAATAAACCACACATGAAAGACCAAAAAAATCAATCAAATAAAAGTTTACTATAAAGAATCTCATAGTTTGGTTGGGTTTATGATGGCCTTGTGTCATGTTTGACTTCCATGATAAGCTACTTGTGCATATACACAAGTTGCATCAAGACTTCCTTAATTTTTGTTTAAGCTTGATGGATCCCAAAGGCAATAACCCTACCCTTCCATCACCATTTGAAGACATTTACCCCACACATGCTTCCATCATCATGATTGCATCAGCACCTAGGACACTTTTGAGATAAGAAATTTAGTACATCTACATTTTTTGTAATAAAGTGATAGGTAGGAGATGGTTGAACTACACCCTAAGAGAGAGGATTAGGAATTAATCCTCAACCATGGCTTTTGGGGCAAGTGGTTAGCCCATCACATTCCTAACCAAGGTCCTTGCACTTCATTTTCATCTCTTTGCTCTTAATCAAGCATTTCCC
The DNA here is from genome assembly GCA_020310875.1 of Ceratopteris richardii. Classification (NCBI taxonomy): domain Eukaryota; kingdom Viridiplantae; phylum Streptophyta; class Polypodiopsida; order Polypodiales; family Pteridaceae; genus Ceratopteris; species Ceratopteris richardii. The sequence goes on along the minus strand of CM035438.1, from coordinate 41,755,610 downwards.
TTTGTGCATAAAGAACATGTATGTTGGTAGCACATGTGGTGGCCCTTTGTGTATGTTTAAAGTTGATGAAGAGTAATTTTATGAGAGAACTTGCATCCTCCAATACCTCAATGTTCATTACCTTGTTATGCTCCAAGCTTGGAGACTCCTAGTCCATGGGCATAAGGATATCACCAATGTAAACTTGCCTAACATACCAAAATGAAATAATAAAAGTTTATGATGGCATTACATCATGGCAAGTGTATCCAAAGTTATATGCGAGTGCACTTTGTCAACTTGTTTCTCACACCAATACTTATAAAATAGCATTTTTAACAAATTCTTGTCCATCTTCTAGACAACTAGTATCATCCTTCTAACATTCACACTAAAAAACCTAAAGGGTTTCACAAGTATATAAATAGGCATAAAATAACTATATTTACAATCTTTATGTAGATCATGGCATGTAGTGATCTTTTTACATTCATTATGGTGTTTTCTGACACTAGCCACATCATTCTACTCCAATATTTTCTAAAAGGAGCTTCGGAAGGCATTCCTTTGTGTGAACCTTTTCCACAAGTTGATAGAAGTCATGGTAGAAGAAAATACCTTCCTCTAGAAGGATAGATCTAGTTATCCCTTCATATTTCATATTGCCTAGATGGCCATAATGTACATTGATGAGATGAATAATGCACTCAACAGGATGCTACTCTTCGTAGAAGGAGAGATACACATTCGCAAGGCATAAACACAATATAAAGACATTTCAAAAACAGACACATCCCAAGAAAACACAATGAAAGCATAATAACACATCTAAAAAACAATATACTCACATACCCAAAATTAGACTTCTCAATAAACCACACATGAAAGACCAAAAAAATCAATCAAATAAAAGTTTACTATAAAGAATCTCATAGTTTGGTTGGCTTTATGATGGCCTTGTGTCATGTTTGACTTCCATGATAAGCTACTTGTGCATATACACAAGTTGCATCAAGACTTCCTTACTTTTTGTTTAAGCTTGATGGATCCCAAAGGCAATAACCCTACCCTTCCATCACCATTTGAAGACATTTACCCCACACATGCTTCCATCATCATGATTGCATCAGCACCTAGGACACTTTTGAGATAAGAAATTTAGTACATCTACATTTTTTGTAATAAAGTGATAGGTAGGAGATGGTTGAACTACACCCTAAGAGAGAGGATTAGGAATTAATCCTCAGCCATGGCTTTTGGGGCAAGTGGTTAGCCCATCACATTCCTAACCAAGGTCCTTGCACTTCATTTTCATCTCTTTGCTCTTAATCAAGCATTTCCCTTTGTGCATAAAGAACATGTATGTTGGTAGCACATGTGGTGGCCCTTTGTGTATGTTTAAAGTTGATGAAGAGTAATTTTATGAGAGAACTTGCATCCTCCAATACCTCAATGTTCATTACCTTGTTATGCTCCAAGCTTGGAGACTCCTAAGTCCATGGGCATAAGGATATCACCAATGTAAACTTGCCTAACATACCAAAATGAAATAATAAAAGTTTATGATGGCATTACTTCATGGCAAGTGTATCCAAAGTTATATGCGAGTGCACTTTGTCAACTTGTTTCTCACACCAATACTTATAAAATAGCATTTTTAACAAATTCTTGTCCATCTTCTAGACAACTAGTATCATCCTTCTAACATTCACACTAAAAAACCTAAAGGGTTTCACAAGTATATAAATAGGCATAAAATAACTATATTTACAATCTTTATGTAGATCATGGCATGTAGTGATCTTTTTACATTCATTATGGTGTTTTCTGACACTAGCCACATCATTCTACTCCAATATTTTCTAAAAGGAGCTTCGGAAGGCATTCCTTTGTGTGAACCTTTTCCACAAGTTGATAGAAGTCATGGTAGAAGAAAATACCTTCCTCTAGAAGGATAGATCTAGTTATCCCTTCATATTTCATATTGCCTAGATGGCCATAATGTACATTGATGAGCTGAATAATGTACTCAACAGGATGCTACTCTTCGTAGAAGGAGAGATACACATTCGCAAGGCATAAACACAATATAAAGACATTTCAAAAACAAAAACATCCCAAGAAAACACAATGAAAGCATAATAACACGTCTAAAAGACAATATACTCACATACCCAAAATTAGACTTCTCAATAAACCACACATGAAAGACCAAAAAAATCAATCAAATAAAAGTTTACTATAAAGAATCTCATAGTTTGGTTGGCTTTATGATGGCCTTGTGTCATGTTTGACTTCCATGATAAGCTACTTGTGCATATACACAAGTTGCATCAAGACTTCCTTACTTTTTGTTTAAGCTTGATGGATCCCAAAGGCAATAACCCTACCCTTCCATCACCATTTGAAGACATTTACCCCACACATGCTTCCATCATCATGATTGCATCAGCACCTAGGACACTTTTGAGATAAGAAATTTAGTACATCTACATTTTTTGTAATAAAGTGATAGGTAGGAGATGGTTGAACTACACCCTAAGAGAGGGGATTAGGAATTAATCCTCAGCCATGGCTTTTGGGGCAAGTGGTTAGCCCATCACATTCCTAACCAAGGTCCTTGCACTTCATTTTCATCTCTTTGCTCTTAATCAAGCATTTCCCTTTGTGCATAAAGAACATGTATGTTGGTAGCACATGTGGTGGCCCTTTGTGTATGTTTAAAGTTGATGAAGAGTAATTTTATGAGAGAACTTGCATCCTCCAATACCTCAATGTTCATTACCTTGTTATGCTCCAAGCTTGGAGACTCCTAGTCCATGGGCATAAGGATATCACCAATGTAAACTTGCCTAACATACCAAAATGAAATAATAAAAGTTTATGATGGCATTACTTCATGGCAAGTGTATCCAAAGTTATATGCGAGTGCACTTTGTCAACTTGTTTCTCACACCAATACTTATAAAATAGCATTTTTAACAAATTCTTGTCCATCTTCTAGACAACTAGTATCATCGTTCTAACATTCACACTAAAAAACCTAAAGGGTTTCACAAGTATATAAATAGGCATAAAATAACTATATTTACAATCTTTATGTAGATCATGGCATGTAGTGATCTTTTTACATTCATTATGGTGTTTTCTGACACTAGCCACATCATTCTACTCCAATATTTTCTAAAAGAGCTTCGGAAGGCATTCCTTTGTGTGAACCTTTTCCACAAGTTGATAGAAGTCATGGTAGAAGAAAATACCTTCCTCTAGAAGGATAGATCTAGTTATCCTATCATATTTCATATTGCCTAGATGGCCATAATGTACATTGATGAGATGAATAATGCACTCAACAGGATGCTACTCTTCGTAGAAGGAGAGATGCACATTCGCAAGGCATAAACACAATATAAAGACATTTCAAAAACAAAAACATCCCAAGAAAACACAATGAAAGCATAATAACACGTCTAAAAAACAATATACTCACATACCCAAAATTAGACTTCTCAATGAACCACACATGAAAGACCAAAAAAATCAATCAAATAAAAGTTTACTATAAAGAATCTCATAGTTTGGTTGGCTTTATGATGGCCTTGTGTCATGTTTGACTTCCATGATAAGCTACTTGTGCATATACACAAGTTGCATCAAGACTTCCTTACTTTTTGTTTAAGCTTGATGGATCCCAAAGGCAATAACCCTACCCTTCCATCACCATTTGAAGACATTTACCCCACACATGCTTCCATCATCATGATTGCATCAGCACCTAGGACACTTTTGAGATAAGAAATTTAGTACATCTACATTTTTTGTAATAAAGTGATAGGTAGGAGATGGTTGAACTACACCCTAAGAGAGAGGATTAGGAATTAATCCTCAGCCATGGCTTTTGGGGCAAGTGGTTAGCCCATCACATTCCTAACCAAGGTCCTTGCACTTCATTTTCATCTCTTTGCTCTTAATCAAGCATTTCCCTTTGTGCATAAAGAACATGTATGTTGGTAGCACATGTGGTGGCCCTTTGTGTATGTTTAAAGTTGATGAAGAGTAATTTTATGAGAGAACTTGCATCCTCCAATACCTCAATGTTCATTACCTTGTTATGCTCCAAGCTTGGAGACTCCTAGTCCATGGGCATAAGGATATCACCAATGTAAACTTGCCTAACATACCAAAATGAAATAATAAAAGTTTATGATGGCATTACTTCATGGCAAGTGTATCCAAAGTTATATGCGAGTGCACTTTGTCAACTTGTTTCTCACACCAATACTTATAAAATAGCATTTTTAACAAATTCTTGTCCATCTTCTAGACAACTAGTATCATCGTTCTAACATTCACACTAAAAAACCTAAAGGGTTTCACAAGTATATAAATAGGCATAAAATAACTATATTTACAATCTTTATGTAGATCATGGCATGTAGTGATCTTTTTACATTCATTATGGTGTTTTCTGACACTAGCCACATCATTCTACTCCAATATTTTCTAAAAGAGCTTCGGAAGGCATTCCTTTGTGTGAACCTTTTCCACAAGTTGATAGAAGTCATGGTAGAAGAAAATACCTTCCTCTAGAAGGATAGATCTAGTTATCCTATCATATTTCATATTGCCTAGATGGCCATAATGTACATTGATGAGATGAATAATGCACTCAACAGGATGCTACTCTTCGTAGAAGGAGAGATGCACATTCGCAAGGCATAAACACAATATAAAGACATTTCAAAAACAAAAACATCCCAAGAAAACACAATGAAAGCATAATAACACGTCTAAAAAACAATATACTCACATACCCAAAATTAGACTTCTCAATGAACCACACATGAAAGACCAAAAAAATCAATCAAATAAAAGTTTACTATAAAGAATCTCATAGTTTGGTTGGCTTTATGATGGCCTTGTGTCATGTTTGACTTCCATGATAAGCTACTTGTGCATATACACAAGTTGCATCAAGACTTCCTTACTTTTTGTTTAAGCTTGATGGATCCCAAAGGCAATAACCCTACCCTTCCATCACCATTTGAAGACATTTACCCCACACATGCTTCCATCATCATGATTGCATCAGCACCTAGGACACTTTTGAGATAAGAAATTTAGTACATCTACATTTTTTGTAATAAAGTGATAGGTAGGAGATGGTTGAACTACACCCTAAGAGAGAGGATTAGGAATTAATCCTCAGCCATGGCTTTTGGGGCAAGTGGTTAGCCCATCACATTCCTAACCAAGGTCCTTGCACTTCATTTTCATCTCTTTGCTCTTAATCAAGCATTTCCCTTTGTGCATAAAGAACATGTATGTTGGTAGCACATGTGGTGGCCCTTTGTGTATGTTTAAAGTTGATGAAGAGTAATTTTATGAGAGAACTTGCATCCTCCAATACCTCAATGTTCATTACCTTGTTATGCTCCAAGCTTGGAGACTCCTAGTCCATGGGCATAAGGATATCACCAATGTAAACTTGCCTAACATACCAAAATGAAATAATAAAAGTTTATGATGGCATTACTTCATGGCAAGTGTATCCAAAGTTATATGCGAGTGCACTTTGTCAACTTGTTTCTCACACCAATACTTATAAAATAGCATTTTTAACAAATTCTTGTCCATCTTCTAGACAACTAGTATCATCGTTCTAACATTCACACTAAAAAACCTAAAGGGTTTCACAAGTATATAAATAGGCATAAAATAACTATATTTACAATCTTTATGTAGATCATGGCATGTAGTGATCTTTTTACATTCATTATGGTGTTTTCTGACACTAGCCACATCATTCTACTCCAATATTTTCTAAAAGGAGCTTCGGAAGGCATTCCTTTGTGTGAACCTTTTCCACAAGTTGATAGAAGTCATGGTAGAAGAAAATACCTTCCTCTAGAAGGATAGATCTAGTTATCCCTTCATATTTCATATTGCCTAGATGGCCATAATGTACATTGATGAGATGAATAATGCACTCAACAGGATGCTACTCTTCGTAGAAGGAGAGATGCACATTCGCAAGGCATAAACACAATATAAAGACATTTCAAAAACAAAAACATCCCAAGAAAACACAATGAAAGCATAATAACACAGTCTAAAAAACAATATACTCACATACCCAAAATTAGACTTCTCAATAAACCACACATGAAAGACCAAAAAAATCAATCAAATAAAAGTTTACTATAAAGAATCTCATAGTTTGGTTGGCTTTATGATGGCCTTGTGTCATGTTTGACTTCCATGATAAGCTACTTGTGCATATACACAAGTTGCATCAAGACTTCCTTACTTTTTGTTTAAGCTTGATGGATCCCAAAGGCAATAACCCTACCCTTCCATCACCATTTGAAGACATTTACCCCACACATGCTTCCATCATCATGATTGCATCAGCACCTAGGACACTTTTGAGATAAGAAATTTAGTACATCTACATTTTTTGTAATAAAGTGATAGGTAGGAGATGGTTGAACTACACCCTAAGAGAGAGGATTAGGAATTAATCCTCAGCCATGGCTTTTGGGGCAAGTGGTTAGCCCATCACATTCCTAACCAAGGTCCTTGCACTTCATTTTCATCTCTTTGCTCTTAATCAAGCATTTCCCTTTGTGCATAAAGAACATGTATGTTGGTAGCACATGTGGTGGCCCTTTGTGTATGTTTAAAGTTGATGAAGAGTAATTTTATGAGAGAACTTGCATCCTCCAATACCTCAATGTTCATTACCTTGTTATGCTCCAAGCTTGGAGACTCCTAGTCCATGGGCATAAGGATATCACCAATGTAAACTTGCCTAACATACCAAAATGAAATAATAAAAGTTTATGATGGCATTACTTCATGGCAAGTGTATCCAAAGTTATATGCGAGTGCACTTTGTCAACTTGTTTCTCACACCAATACTTATAAAATAGCATTTTTAACAAATTCTTGTCCATCTTCTAGACAACTAGTATCATCCTTCTAACATTCACACTAAAAAACCTAAAGGGTTTCACAAGTATATAAATAGGCATAAAATAACTATATTTACAATCTTTATGTAGATCATGGCATGTAGTGATCTTTTTACATTCATTATGGTGTTTTCTGACACTAGCCACATCATTCTACTCCAATATTTTCTAAAAGGAGCTTCGGAAGGCATTCCTTTGTGTGAACCTTTTCCACAAGTTGATAGAAGTCATGGTAGAAGAAAATACCTTCCTCTAGAAGGATAGATCTAGTTATCCCTTCATATTTCATATTGCCTAGATGGCCATAATGTACATTGATGAGATGAATAATGCACTCAACAGGATGCTACTCTTCGTAGAAGGAGAGATGCACATTCGCAAGGCATAAACACAATATAAAGACATTTCAAAAACAAAAACATCCCAAGAAAACACAATGAAAGCATAATAACACAGTCTAAAAAACAATATACTCACATACCCAAAATTAGACTTCTCAATAAACCACACATGAAAGACCAAAAAAATCAATCAAATAAAAGTTTACTATAAAGAATCTCATAGTTTGGTTGGCTTTATGATGGCCTTGTGTCATGTTTGACTTCCATGATAAGCTACTTGTGCATATACACAAGTTGCATCAAGACTTCCTTACTTTTTGTTTAAGCTTGATGGATCCCAAAGGCAATAACCCTACCCTTCCATCACCATTTGAAGACATTTACCCCACACATGCTTCCATCATCATGATTGCATCAGCACCTAGGACACTTTTGAGATAAGAAATTTAGTACATCTACATTTTTTGTAATAAAGTGATAGGTAGGAGATGGTTGAACTACACCCTAAGAGAGAGGATTAGGAATTAATCCTCAACCATGGCTTTTGGGGCAAGTGGTTAGCCCATCACATTCCTAACCAAGGTCCTTGCACTTCATTTTCATCTCTTTGCTCTTAATCAAGCATTTCCCTTTGTGCATAAAGAACATGTATGTTGGTAGCACATGTGGTGGCCCTTTGTGTATGTTTAAAGTTGATGAAGAGTAATTTTATGAGAGAACTTGCATCCTCCAATACCTCAATGTTCATTACCTTGTTATGCTCCAAGCTTGGAGACTCCTAGTCCATGGGCATAAGGATATCACCAATGTAAACTTGCCTAACATACCAAAATGAAATAATAAAAGTTTATGATGGCATTACTTCATGGCAAGTGTATCCAAAGTTATATGCGAGTGCACTTTGTCAACTTGTTTCTCACACCAATACTTATAAAATAGCATTTTTAACAAATTCTTGTCCATCTTCTAGACAACTAGTATCATCCTTCTAACATTCACACTAAAAAACCTAAAGGGTTTCACAAGTATATAAATAGGCATAAAATAACTATATTTACAATCTTTATGTAGATCATGGCATGTAGTGATCTTTTTACATTCATTATGGTGTTTTCTGACACTAGCCACATCATTCTACTCCAATATTTTCTAAAAGGAGCTTCGGAAGGCATTCCTTTGTGTGAACCTTTTCCACAAGTTGATAGAAGTCATGGTAGAAGAAAATACCTTCCTCTAGAAGGATAGATCTAGTTATCCCTTCATATTTCATATTGCCTAGATGGCCATAATGTACATTGATGAGATGAATAATGCACTCAACAGGATGCTACTCTTCGTAGAAGGAGAGATACACATTCGCAAGGCATAAACACAATATAAAGACATTTCAAAAACAAAAACATCCCAAGAAAACACAATGAAAGCATAATAACACATCTAAAAAACAATATACTCACATACCCAAAATTAGACTTCTCAATAAACCACACATGAAAGACCAAAAAAATCAATCAAATAAAAGTTTACTATAAAGAATCTCATAGTTTGGTTGGCTTTATGATGGCCTTGTGTCATGTTTGACTTCCATGATAAGCTACTTGTGCATATACACAAGTTGCATCAAGACTTCCTTACTTTTTGTTTAAGCTTGATGGATCCCAAAGGCAATAACCCTACCCTTCCATCACCATTTGAAGACATTTACCCCACACATGCTTCCATCATCATGATTGCATCAGCACCTAGGACACTTTTGAGATAAGAAATTTAGTACATCTACATTTTTTGTAATAAAGTGATAGGTAGGAGATGGTTGAACTACACCCTAAGAGAGAGGATTAGGAATTAATCCTCAACCATGGCTTTTGGGGCAAGTGGTTAGCCCATCACATTCCTAACCAAGGTCCTTGCACTTCATTTTCATCTCTTTGCTCTTAATCAAGCATTTCCCTTTGTGCATAAAGAACATGTATGTTGGTAGCACATGTGGTGGCCCTTTGTGTATGTTTAAAGTTGATGAAGAGTAATTTTATGAGAGAACTTGCATCCTCCAATACCTCAATGTTCATTACCTTGTTATGCTCCAAGCTTGGAGACTCCTAGTCCATGGGCATAAGGATATCACCAATGTAAACTTGCCTAACATACCAAAATGAAATAATAAAAGTTTATGATGGCATTACTTCATGGCAAGTGTATCCAAAGTTATATGCGAGTGCACTTTGTCAACTTGTTTCTCACACCAATACTTATAAAATAGCATTTTTAACAAATTCTTGTCCATCTTCTAGACAACTAGTATCATCCTTCTAACATTCACACTAAAAAACCTAAAGGGTTTCACAAGTATATAAATAGGCATAAAATAACTATATTTACAATCTTTATGTAGATCATGGCATGTAGTGATCTTTTTACATTCATTATGGTGTTTTCTGACACTAGCCACATCATTCTACTCCAATATTTTCTAAAAGGAGCTTCGGAAGGCATTCCTTTGTGTGAACCTTTTCCACAAGTTGATAGAAGTCATGGTAGAAGAAAATACCTTCCTCTAGAAGGATAGATCTAGTTATCCCTTCATATTTCATATTGCCTAGATGGCCATAATGTACATTGATGAGATGAATAATGCACTCAACAGGATGCTACTCTTCGTAGAAGGAGAGATACACATTCGCAAGGCATAAACACAATATAAAGACATTTCAAAAACAAAAACATCCCAAGAAAACACAATGAAAGCATAATAACACATCTAAAAAACAATATACTCACATACCCAAAATTAGACTTCTCAATAAACCACACATGAAAGACCAAAAAAATCAATCAAATAAAAGTTTACTATAAAGAATCTCATAGTTTGGTTGGCTTTATGATGGCCTTGTGTCATGTTTGACTTCCATGATAAGCTACTTGTGCATATACACAAGTTGCATCAAGACTTCCTTACTTTTTGTTTAAGCTTGATGGATCCCAAAGGCAATAACCCTACCCTTCCATCACCATTTGAAGACATTTACCCCACACATGCTTCCATCATCATGATTGCATCAGCACCTAGGACACTTTTGAGATAAGAAATTTAGTACATCTACATTTTTTGTAATAAAGTGATAGGTAGGAGATGGTTGAACTACACCCTAAGAGAGAGGATTAGGAATTAATCCTCAGCCATGGCTTTTGGGGCAAGTGGTTAGCCCATCACATTCCTAACCAAGGTCCTTGCACTTCATTTTCATCTCTTTGCTCTTAATCAAGCATTTCCCTTTGTGCATAAAGAACATGTATGTTGGTAGCACATGTGGTGGCCCTTTGTGTATGTTTAAAGTTGATGAAGAGTAATTTTATGAGAGAACTTGCATCCTCCAATACCTCAATGTTCATTACCTTGTTATGCTCCAAGCTTGGAGACTCCTAGTCCATGGGCATAAGGATATCACCAATGTAAACTTGCCTAACATACCAAAATGAAATAATAAAAGTTTATGATGGCATTACTTCATGGCAAGTGTATCCAAAGTTATATGCGAGTGCACTTTGTCAACTTGTTTCTCACACCAATACTTATAAAATAGCATTTTAACAAATTCTTGTCCATCTTCTAGACAACTAGTATCATCCTTCTAACATTCACACTAAAAAACCTAAAGGGTTTCACAAGTATATAAATTGGCATAAAATAACTATATTTACAATCTTTATGTAGATCATGGCATGTAGTGATCTTTTTACATTCATTATGGTGTTTTCTGACACTAGCCACATCATTCTACTCCAATATTTTCTAAAAGGAGCTTCGGAAGGCATTCCTTTGTGTGAACCTTTTCCACAAGTTGATAGAAGTCATGGTAGAAGAAAATACCTTCCTCTAGAAGGATAGATCTAGTTATCCCTTCATATTTCATATTGCCTAGATGGCCATAATGTACATTGATGAGATGAATAATGCACTCAACAGGATGCTACTCTTCGTAGAAGGAGAGATACACATTCGCAAGGCATAAACACAATATAAAGACATTTCAAAAACAAAAACATCCCAAGAAAACACAATGAAAGCATAATAACACATCTAAAAAACAATATACTCACATACCCAAAATTAGACTTCTCAATAAACCACACATGAAAGACCAAAAAAATCAATCAAATAAAAGTTTACTATAAAGAATCTCATAGTTTGGTTGGCTTTATGATGGCCTTGTGTCATGTTTGACTTCCATGATAAGCTACTTGTGCATATACACAAGTTGCATCAAGACTTCCTTACTTTTTGTTTAAGCTTGATGGATCCCAAAGGCAATAACCCTACCCTTCCATCACCATTTGAAGACATTTACCCCACACATGCTTCCATCATCATGATTGCATCAGCACCTAGGACACTTTTGAGATAAGAAATTTAGTACATCTACATTTTTTGTAATAAAGTGATAGGTAGGAGATGGTTGAACTACACCCTAAGAGAGAGGATTAGGAATTAATCCTCAACCATGGCTTTTGGGGCAAGTGGTTAGCCCATCACATTCCTAACCAAGGTCCTTGCACTTCATTTTCATCTCTTTGCTCTTAATCAAGCATTTCCCTTTGTGCATAAAGAACATGTATGTTGGTAGCACATGTGGTGGCCCTTTGTGTATGTTTAAAGTTGATGAAGAGTAATTTTATGAGAGAACTTGCATCCTCCAATACCTCAATGTTCATTACCTTGTTATGCTCCAAGCTTGGAGACTCCTAGTCCATGGGCATAAGGATATCACCAATGTAAACTTGCCTAACATACCAAAATGAAATAATAAAAGTTTATGATGGCATTACTTCATGGCAAGTGTATCCAAAGTTATATGCGAGTGCACTTTGTCAACTTGTTTCTCACACCAATACTTATAAAATAGCATTTTTAACAAATTCTTGTCCATCTTCTAGACAACTAGTATCATCCTTCTAACATTCACACTAAAAAACCTAAAGGGTTACACAAAGTATATAAATAGGCATAAAATAACTATATTTACAATCTTTATGTAGATCATGGCATGTAGTGATCTTTTTACATTCATTATGGTGTTTTCTGACACTAGCCACATCATTCTACTCCAATATTTTCTAAAAGGAGCTTCGGAAGGCATTCCTTTGTGTGAACCTTTTCCACAAGTTGATAGAAGTCATGGTAGAAGAAAATACCTTCCTCTAGAAGGATAGATCTAGTTATCCCTTCATATTTCATATTGCCTAGATGGCCATAATGTACATTGATGAGATGAATAATGCACTCAACAGGATGCTACTCTTCGTAGAAGGAGAGATACACATTCGCAAGGCATAAACACAATATAAAGACATTTCAAAAACAAAAACATCCCAAGAAAACACAATGAAAGCATAATAACACATCTACAAAACAATATACTCACATACCCAAAATTAGACTTCTCAATAAACCACACATGAAAGACCAAAAAAATCAATCAAATAAAAGTTTACTATAAAGAATCTCATAGCTTTGGTTGGCTTTATGATGGCCTTGTGTCATGTTTGACTTCCATGATAAGCTACTTGTGCATATACACAAGTTGCATCAAGACTTCCTTACTTTTTGTTTAAGCTTGATGGATCCCAAAGGCAATAACCCTACCCTTCCATCACCATTTGAAGACATTTACCCCACACATGCTTCCATCATCATGATTGCATCAGCACCTAGGACACTTTTGAGATAAGAAATTTAGTACATCTACATTTTTTGTAATAAAGTGATAGGTAGGAGATGGTTGAACTACACCCTAAGAGAGAGGATTAGGAATTAATCCTCAACCATGGCTTTTGGGGCAAGTGGTTAGCCCATCACATTCCTAACCAAGGTCCTTGCACTTCATTTTCATCTCTTTGCTCTTAATCAAGCATTTCCCTTTGTGCATAAAGAACATGTATGTTGGTAGCACATGTGGTGGCCCTTTGTGTATGTTTAAAGTTGATGAAGAGTAATTTTATGAGAGAACTTGCATCCTCCAATACCTCAATGTTCATTACCTTGTTATGCTCCAAGCTTGGAGACTCCTAGTCCATGGGCATAAGGATATCACCAATGTAAACTTGCCTAACATACCAAAATGAAATAATAAAAGTTTATGATGGCATTACTTCATGGCAAGTGTATCCAAAGTTATATGCGAGTGCACTTTGTCAACTTGTTTCTCACACCAATACTTATAAAATAGCATTTTTAACAAATTCTTGTCCATCTTCTAGACAACTAGTATCATCCTTCTAACATTCACACTAAAAAACCTAAAGGGTTTCACAAGTATATAAATAGGCATAAAATAACTATATTTACAATCTTTATGTAGATCATGGCATGTAGTGATCTTTTTACATTCATTATGGTGTTTTCTGACACTAGCCACATCATTCTACTCCAATATTTTCTAAAAGGAGCTTCGGAAGGCATTCCTTTGTGTGAACCTTTTCCACAAGTTGATAGAAGTCATGGTAGAAGAAAATACCTTCCTCTAGAAGGATAGATCTAGTTATCCCTTCATATTTCATATTGCCTAGATGGCCATAATTGTACATTGATGAGATGAATAATGCACTCAACAGGATGCTAGCTCTTCGTAGAAGGAGAGATACACATTCGCAAGGCATAAACACAATATAAAGACATTTCAAAAACAAAAACATCCCAAGAAAACACAATGAAAGCATAATAACACATCTAAAAAACAATATACTCACATACCCAAAATTAGACTTCTCAATAAACCACACATGAAAGACCAAAAAAATCAATCAAATAAAAGTTTACTATAAAGAATCTCATAGTTTGGTTGGCTTTATGATGGCCTTGTGTCATGTTTGACTTCCATGATAAGATACTTGTGCATATACACAAGTTGCATCAAGACTTCCTTAATTTTTGTTTAAGCTTGATGGATCCCAAAGGCAATAACCCTACCCTTCCATCACCATTTGAAGACATTTACCCCACACATGCTTCCATCATCATGATTGCATCAGCACCTAGGACACTTTCGAGATAAGAAATTTAGTACATCTACATTTTTTGTAATAAAGTGATAGGTAGGAGATGGTTGAACTACACCCTAAGAGAGAGGATTAGGAATTAATCCTCAACCATGGCTTTTGGGGCAAGTGGTTAGCCCATCACATTCCTAACCAAGGTCCTTGCACTTCATTTTCATCTCTTTGCTCTTAATCAAGCATTTCCCTTTGTGCATAAAGAACATGTATGTTGGTAGCACATGTGGTGGCCCTTTGTGTATGTTTAGAGTTGATGAAGAGTAATTTTATGAGAGAACTTGCATCCTCCAATACCTCAATGTTCATTACCTTGTTATGCTCCAAGCTTGGAGACTCCTAGTCCATGGGCATAAGGATATCACCAATGTAAACTTGCCTAACATACCAAAATGAAATAATAAAAGTTTATGATGGCATTACTTCATGGCAAGTGTATCCAAAGTTATATGCGAGTGCACTTTGTCAACTTGTTTCTCACACCAATACTTATAAAATAGCATTTTTAACAAATTCTTGTCCATCTTCTAGACAACTAGTATCATCCTTCTAACATTCACACTAAAAAACCTAAAGGGTTTCACAAGTATATAAATAGGCATAAAATAACTATATTTACAATCTTTATGTAGATCATGGCATGTAGTGATCTTTTTACATTCATTATGGTGTTTTCTGACACTAGCCACATCATTCTACTCCAATATTTTCTAAAAGGAGCTTCGGAAGGCATTCCTTTGTGTGAACCTTTTCCACAAGTTGATAGAAGTCATGGTAGAAGAAAATACCTTCCTCTAGAAGGATAGATCTAGTTATCCCTTCATATTTCATATTGCCTAGATGGCCATAATGTACATTGATGAGATGAATAATGCACTCAACAGGATGCTACTCTTCGTAGAAGGAGAGATACACATTCGCAAGGCATAAACACAATATAAAGACATTTCAAAAACAAAAACATCCCAAGAAAACACAATGAAAGCATAATAACACATCTAAAAAACAATATACTCACATACCCAAAATTAGACTTCTCAATAAACCACACATGAAAGACCAAAAAAATCAATCAAATAAAAGTTTACTATAAAGAATCTCATAGTTTGGTTGGCTTTATGATGGCCTTGTGTCATGTTTGACTTCCATGATAAGCTACTTGTGCATATACACAAGTTGCATCAAGACTTCCTTACTTTTTGTTTAAGCTTGATGGATCCCAAAGGCAATAACCCTACCCTTCCATCACCATTTGAAGACATTTACCCCACACATGCTTCCATCATCATGATTGCATCAGCACCTAGGACACTTTTGAGATAAGAAATTTAGTACATCTACAGTTTTTGTAATAAAGTGATAGGTAGGAGATGGTTGAACTACACCCTAAGAGAGAGGATTAGGAATTAATCCTCAGCCATGGCTTTTGGGGCAAGTGGTTAGCCCATCACATTCCTAACCAAGGTCCTTGCACTTCATTTTCATCTCTTTGCTCTTTATCAAGCATTTCCCTTTGTGCATAAAGAACATGTATGTTGGTAGCACATGTGGTGGCCCTTTGTGTATGTTTAAAGTTGATGAAGAGTAATTTTATGAGAGAACTTGCATCCTCCAATACCTCAATGTTCATTACCTTGTTATGCTCCAAGCTTGGAGACTCCTAGTCCATGGGCATAAGGATATCACCAATGTAAACTTGCCTAACATACCAAAATGAAATAATAAAAGTTTATGATGGCATTACTTCATGGCAAGTTTATCCAAAGTTATATGTGAGTGCACTTTGTCAACTTGTTTCTCACACCAATACTTATAAAATAGCATTTTTAACAAATTCTTGTCCATCTTCTAGACAACTAGTATCATCCTTCTAACATTCACACTAAAAAACCTAAAGGGTTTCACAAGTATATAAATTGGCATAAAATAACTATATTTACAATCTTTATGTAGATCATGGCATGTAGTGATCTTTTTACATTCATTATGGTGTTTTCTGACAGTAGCCACATCATTCTACTCCAATATTTTCTAAAAGGAGCTTCGGAAGGCATTCCTTTGCTTGAACCTTTTCCACAAGTTGATAGAAGTCATGGTAGAAGAAAATACCTTCCTCTAGAAGGATAGATCTAGTTATCCCTTCATATTTCATATTGCCTAGATGGCCATAATGTACATTGATGAGATGAATAATGCACTCAACAGGATGCTAGTCTTCGTAGAAGGAGAGATACACATTCGCAAGGCATAAACACAATATAAAGACATTTCAAAAACAAAAACATCCCAAGAAAACACAATGAAAGCATAATACCACATCTAAATAACAATATACTCACATACCCAAAATTAGACTTCTCAATAAACCACACATGAAAGACCAAAAAAATCAATCAAATAAAAGTTTACTATAAAGAATCTCATAGTTTGGTTGGCTTTATGATGGCCTTGTGTCATGTTTGACTTCCATGATAAGCTACTTGTGCATATACACAAGTTGCATCAAGACTTCCTTACTTTTTGTTTAAGCTTGATGGATCCCAAAGGCAATAACCCTACCCTTCCATCACCATTTGAAGACATTTACCCCACACATGCTTCCATCATCATGATTGCATCAGCACCTAGGACACTTTGGAGATAAGAAATTTAGTACATCTACATTTTTTGTAATAAAGTGATTAGGTAGGAGATGGTTGAACTACACCCTAAGAGAGAGGATTAGGAATTAATCCTCAGCCATGGCTTTTGGGGCAAGTGGTTAGCCCATCACATTCCTAACCAAGGTCCTTGCACTTCATTTTCATCTCTTTGCTCTTTATCAAGCATTTCCCTTTGTGCATAAAGAACATGTATGTTGGTAGCACATGTGGTGGCCCTTTGTGTATGTTTAAAGTTGATGAAGAGTAATTTTATGAGAGAAATTGCATCCTCCAATACCTCAATGTTCATTACCTTGTTATGCTCCAAGCTTGGAGACTCCTAGTCCATGGGCATAAGGATATCACCAATGTAAACTTGCCTAACATACCAAAATGAAATAATAAAAGTTTATGATGGCATTACTTCATGGCAAGTGTATCCAAAGTTATATGCGAGTGCACTTTGTCAACTTGTTTCTCACACCAATACTTATAAAATAGCATTTTTAACAAATTCTTGTCCATCTTCTAGACAACTAGTATCATCCTTCTAACATTCACACTAAAAAACCTAAAGGGTTTCACAAGTATATAAATAGGCATAAAATAACTATATTTACAATCTTTATGTAGATCATGGCATGTAGTGATCTTTTTACATTCATTATGGTGTTTTCTGACACTAGCCACATCATTCTACTCCAATATTTTCTAAAAGGAGCTTCGGAAGGCATTCCTTTGTGTGAACCTTTTCCACAAGTTGATAGAAGTCATGGTAGAAGAAAATACCTTCCTCTAGAAGGATAGATCTAGTTATCCCTTCATATTTCATATTGCCTAGATGGCCATAATGTACATTGATGAGATGAATAATGCACTCAACAGGATGCTACTCTTCGTAGAAGGAGAGATACACATTCGCAAGGCATAAACACAATATAAAGACATTTCAAAAACAAAAACATCCCAAGAAAACACAATGAAAGCATAATAACACATCTAAAAAACAATATACTCACATACCCAAAATTAGACTTCTCAATGAACCACACATGAAAGACCAAAAAAATCAATCAAATAAAAGTTTACTATAAAGAATCTCATAGTTTGGTTGGCTTTATGATGGCCTTGTGTCATGTTTGACTTCCATGATAAGCTACTTGTGCATATACACAAGTTGCATCAAGACTTCCTTACTTTTTGTTTAAGCTTGATGGATCCCAAAGGCAATAACCCTACCCTTCCATCACCATTTGAAGACATTTACCCCACACATGCTTCCATCATCATGATTGCATCAGCACCCAGGACACTTTTGAGATAAGAAATTTAGTACATGTACATTTTTTGTAATAAAGTGATAGGTAGGAGATGGTTGAACTACACCCTAAGAGAGAGGATTAGGAATTAATCCTCAACCATGGCTTTTGGGGCAAGTGGTTAGCCCATCACATTCCTAACCAAGGTCCTTGCACTTCATTTTCATCTCTTTGCTCTTAATCAAGCATTTCCCTTTGTGCATAAAGAACATGTATGTTGGTAGCACATGTGGTGGCCCTTTGTGTATGTTTAAAGTTGATGAAGAGTAATTTTATGAGAGAACTTGCATCCTCCAATACCTCAATGTTCATTACCTCTTTATGCTCCAAGCTTGGAGACTCCTAGTGCATGGGCATAAGGATATCACCAATGTAAACTTGCCTAACATACCAAAATGAAATAATAAAAGTTTATGATGGCATTACTTCATGGCAAGTGTATCCAAAGTTATATGCGAATGCACTTTGTCAACTTGTTTCTCACACCAATACTTATAAAATAGCATTTTTAACAAATTCTTGTCCATCTTCTAGACAACTAGTATCATCCTTCTAACATTCACACTAAAAAACCTAAAGGGTTTCACAAGTATATAAATAGGCATAAAATAACTATATTTACAATCTTTATGTAGATCATGGCATGTAGTGATCTTTTTACATTCATTATGGTGTTTTCTGACACTAGCCACATCATTCTACTCCAATATTTTCTAAAAGGAGCTTCGGAAGGCATTCCTTTGTGTGAACCTTTTCCACAAGTTGATAGAAGTCATGGTAGAAGAAAATACCTTCCTCTAGAAGGATAGATCTAGTTATCCCTTCATATTTCATATTGCCTAGATGGCCATAATGTACATTGATGAGATGAATAATGCACTCAACAGGATGCTACTCTTCGTAGAAGGAGAGATACACATTCGCAAGGCATAAACACAATATAGAGACATTTCAAAAACAAAAACATCCCAAGAAAACACAATGAAAGCATAATAACGCATCTACAAAACAATATACTCACATACCCAAAATTAAACTTCTCAATAAACCACACATGAAAGACCAAAAAAATCAATCAAATAAAAGTTTACTATAAAGAATCTCATAGCTTGGTTGGCTTTATGATGGCCTTGTGTCATGTTTGACTTCCATGATAAGCTACTTGTGCATATACACAAGTTGCATCAAGACTTCCTTAATTTTTGTTTAAGCTTGATGGATCCCAAAGGCAATAACCCTACCCTTCCATCACCATTTGAAGACATTTACCCCACACATGCTTCCATCATCATGATTGCATCAGCACCTAGGACACTTTTGAGATAAGAATTTAGTACATCTACATTTTTTGTAATAAAGTGATAGGTAGGAGATGGTTGAACTACACCCTAAGAGAGAGGATTAGGAATTAATCCTCAACCATGGCTTTTGGGGCAAGTGGTTAGCCCATCACATTCCTAACCAAGGTCCTTGCACTTCATTTTCATCTCTTTGCTCTTAATCAAGCATTTCCCTTTGTGCATAAAGAACATGTATGTTGGTAGCACATGTGGTGGCCCTTTGTGTATGTTTAAAGTTGATGAAGAGTAATTTTATGAGAGAACTTGCATCCTCCAATACCTCAATGTTCATTACCTTGTTATGCTCCAAGCTTGGAGACTCCTAGTCCATGGGCATAAGGATATCACCAATGTAAACTTGCCTAACATACCAAAATGAAATAATAAAAGTTTATGATGGCATTACTTCATGGCAAGTGTATCCAAAGTTATATGCGAGTGCACTTTGTCAACTTGTTTCTCACACCAATACTTATAAAATAGCATTTTTAACAAATTCTTGTCCATCTTCTAGACAACTAGTATCATCCTTCTAACATTCACACTAAAAAACCTAAAGGGTTTCACAAGTATATAAATAGGCATAAAATAACTATATTTACAATCTTTATGTAGATCATGGCATGTAGTGATCTTTTTACATTCATTATGGTGTTTTCTGACACTAGCCACATCATTCTACTCCAATATTTTCTAAAAGGAGCTTCGGAAGGCATTCCTTTGTGTGAACCTTTTCCACAAGTTGATAGAAGTCATGGTAGAAGAAAATACCTTCCTCTAGAAGGATAGATCTAGTTATCCCTTCATATTTCATATTGCCTAGATGGCCATAATGTACATTGATGAGATGAATAATGCACTCAACAGGATGCTACTCTTCGTAGAAGGAGAGATACACATTCACAAGGCATAAACACAATATAAAGACATTTCAAAAACAAAAACATCCCAAGAAAACACAATGAAAGCATAATAACACATCTACAAAACAATATACTCACATACCCAAAATTAGACTTCTCAATAAACCACACATGAAAGACCAAAAAAATCAATCAAATAAAAGTTTACTATAAAGAATCTCATAGTTTGGTTGGCTTTATGATGGCCTTGTGTCATGTTTGACTTCCATGATAAGATACTTGTGCATATACACAAGTTGCATCAAGACTTCCTTAATTTTTGTTTAAGCTTGATGGATCCCAAAGGCAATAACCCTACCCTTCCATCACCATTTGAAGACATTTACCCCACACATGCTTCCATCATCATGATTGCATCAGCACCTAGGACACTTTCGAGATAAGAAATTTAGTACATCTACATTTTTTGTAATAAAGTGATAGGTAGGAGATGGTTGAACTACACCCTAAGAGAGAGGATTAGGAAATAATCCTCAACCATGGCTTTTGGGGCAAGTGGTTAGCCCATCACATTCCTAACCAAGGTCCTTGCACTTTATTTTCATCTCTTTGCTCTTAATCAAGCATTTCCCTTTGTGCATAAAGAACATGTATGTTGGTAGCACATGTGGTGGCCCTTTGTGTATGTTTAAAGTTGATGAAGAGTAATTTTATGAGAGAAATTGCATCCTCCAATACCTCAATGTTCATTACCTTGTTATGCTCCAAGCTTGGACACTCCTAGTCCATGGGCATAAGGATATCACCAATGTAAACTTGCCTAACATACCAAAATGAAATAATAAAAGTTTATGATGGCATTACTTCATGGCAAGTGTATCCAAAGTTATATGCGAGTGCACTTTGTCAACTTGTTTCTCACACCAATACTTATAAAATAGCATTTTTAACAAATTCTTGTCCATCTTCTAGACAACTAGTATCATCCTTCTAACATTCACACTAAAAAACCTAAAGGGTTTCACAAGTATATAAATAGGCATAAAATAACTATATTTACAATCTTTATGTAGATCATGGCATGTAGTGATCTTTTTACATTCATTATGGTGTTTTCTGACACTAGCCACATCATTCTACTCCAATATTTTCTAAAAGGAGCTTCGGAAGGCATTCCTTTGTGTGAACCTTTTCCACAAGTTGATAGAAGTCATGGTAGAAGAAAATACCTTCCTCTAGAAGGATAGATCTAGTTATCCCTTCATATTTCATATTGCCTAGATGGCCATAATGTACATTGATTAGATGAATAATGCACTCAACAGGATGCTACTCTTCGTAGAAGGAGAGATACACATTCGCAAGGCATAAACACAATATAAAGACATTTCAAAAACAAAAACATCCCAAGAAAACACAATGAAAGCATAATAACACATCTAAAAAACAATATACTCACATACCCAAAATTAGACTTCTCAATAAACCACACATGAAAGACCAAAAAAATCAATCAAATAAAAGTTTACTATAAAGAATCTCATAGTTTGGTTGGCTTTATGATGGCCTTGTGTCATGTTTGACTTCCATGATAGGCTACTTGTGCATATACACAAGTTGCATCAAGACTTCCTTAATTTTTGTTTAAGCTTGATGGATCCCAAGGCAATAATCCTACCCTTCCATCACCATTTGAAGACATTTACCCCACACATGCTTCCATCATCATGATTGCATCAGCACCTAGGACACTTTTGAGATAAGAAATTTAGTACATCTACATTTTTTGTAATAAAGTGATAGGTAGGAGATGGTTGAACTACACCCTAAGAGAGAGGATTAGGAATTAATCCTCAACCATGGCTTTTGGGGCAAGTGGTTAGCCCATCACATTCCTAACCAAGGTCCTTGCACTTCATTTTCATCTCTTTGCTCTTAATCAAGCATTTCCCTTTGTGCATAAAGAACATGTATGTTGGTAGCACATGTGGTGGCCCTTTGTGTATGTTTAAAGTTGATGAAGAGTAATTTTATGAGAGAACTTGCATCCTCCAATACCTCAATGTTCATTACCTTGTTATGCTCCAAGCTTGGAGACTCCTAGTCCATGGGCATAAGGATATCACCAATGTAAACTTGCCTAACATACCAAAATGAAATAATAAAAGTTTATGATGGCATTACTTCATGGCAAGTGTATCCAAAGTTATATGCGAGTGCAGTTTGTCAACTTGTTTCTCACACCAATACTTATAAAATAGCATTTTTAACAAATTCTTGTCCATCTTCTAGACAACTAGTATCATCCTTCTAACATTCACACTAAAAAACCTAAAGAGTTTCACAAGTATATAAATAGGCATAAAATAACTATATTTACAATCTTTATGTAGATCATGGCATGTAGTGATCTTTTTACATTCATTATGGTGTTTTCTGACACTAGCCACATCATTCTACTCCAATATTTTCTAAAAGGAGCTTCGGAAGGCATTCCTTTGTGTGAACCTTTTCCACAAGTTGATAGAAGTCATGGTAGAAGAAAATACCTTCCTCTAGAAGGATAGATCTAGTTATCCCTTCATATTTCATATTGCCTAGATGGCCATAATGTACATTGATGAGATGAATAATGCACTCAACAGGATGCTACTCTTCTTAGAAGGAGAGATACACATTCGCAAGGCATAAACACAGTATAAAGACATTTCAAAAACAAAAACATCCCAAGAAAACACAATGAAAGCATAATAACACATCTAAAAAACAATATACTCACATACCCAAAATTAGACTTCTCAATAAACCACACATGAAAGACCAAAAAAATCAATCAAATAAAAGTTTACTATAAAGAATCTCATAGTTTGGTTGGCTTTATGATGGCCTTGTGTCATGTTTGACTTCCATGATAAGCTACTTGTGCATATACACAAGTTGCATCAAGACTTCCTTAATTTTTGTTTAAGCTTGATGGATCCCAAAGGCAATAACCCTACCCTTCCATCACCATTTGAAGACATTTACCCCACACATGCTTCCATCATCATGATTGCATCAGCACCTAGGACACTTTTGAGATAAGAAATTTAGTACATCTACATTTTTTGTAATAAAGTGATAGGTAGGAGATGGTTTAACTACACCCTAAGAGAGAGGATTAGGAATTAATCCTCAACCATGGCTTTTGGGGCAAGTGGTTAGCCCATCACATTCCTAACCAAGGTCCTTGCACTTCATTTTCATCTCTTTGCTCTTAATCAAGCATTTCCCTTTGTGCATAAAGAACATGTATGTTGGTAGCACATGTGGTGGCCCTTTGTGTATGTTTAAAGTTGATGAAGAGTAATTTTATGAGAGAACTTGCATCCTCCAATACCTCAATGTTCATTACCTTGTTATGCTCCAAGCTTGGAGACTCCTAGTCCATGGGCATAAGGATATCACCAATGTAAACTTGCCTAACATACCAAAATGAAATAATAAAAGTTTATGATGGCATTACTTCATGGCAAGTGTATCCAAAGTTATATGCGAGTGCACTTTGTCAACTTGTTTCTCACACCAATACTTATAAAATAGCATTTTCAACAAATTCTTGTCCATCTTCTAGACAACTAGTATCATCCTTCTAACATTCACACTAAAAAACCTAAAGAGTTTCACAAGTATATAAATAGGCATAAAATAACTATATTTGCAATCTTTATGTAGATCATGGCATGTAGTGATCTTTTTACATTCATTATGGTGTTTTCTGACAGTAGCCACATCATTCTACTCCAATATTTTCTAAAAGGAGCTTCGGAAGGCATTCCTTTGTGTGAAGCTTTTGCACAAGTTGATAGAAGTCATGGTAGAAGAAAATACCTTCCTCTAGAAGGATAGATCTAGTTATCCCTTCATATTTCATATTGCCTAGATGGCCATAATGTACATTGATGAGATGAATAATGCACTCAACAGGATGCTACTCTTCGTAGAAGGAGAGATACACATTCGCAAGGCATAAGCACAATATAAAGACATTTCAAAAACAAAAACATCCCAAGAAAACACAATGAAAGCATAATAACACATCTAAAAAACAATATACTCACATACCCAAAATTAGACTTCTCAATAAACCACACATGAAAGACCAAAAAAATCAATCAAATAAAAGTTTACTATAAAGAATCTCATAGTTTGGTTGGCTTTATGATGGCCTTGTGTCATGTTTGACTTTCATGATAGGCTACTTGTGCATATACACAAGTTGCATCAAGACTTCCTTAATTTTTGTTTAAGCTTGATGGATCCCAAAGGCAATAATCCTACCCTTCCATCACCATTTGAAGACATTTACCCCACACATGCTTCCATCATCATGATTGCATCAGCACCTAGGACACTTTTGAGATAAGAAATTTAGTACATCTACATTTTTTGTAATAAAGTGATAGGTAGGAGATGGTTGAACTACACCCTAAGAGAGAGGATTAGGAATTAATCCTCAACCATGGCTTTTGGGGCAAGTGGTTAGCCCATCACATTCCTAACCAAGGTCCTTGCACTTCATTTTCATCTCTTTGCTCTTAATCAAGCATTTCCCTTTGTGCATAAAGAACATGTATGTTGGTAGCACATGTGGTGGCCCTTTGTGTATGTTTAAAGTTGATGAAGAGTAATTTTATGAGAGAACTTGCATCCTCCAATACCTCAATGTTCATTACCTTGTTATGCTCCAAGCTTGGAGACTCCTAGTCCATGGGCATAAGGATATCACCAATGTAAACTTGCCTAACATACCAAAATGAAATAATAAAAGTTTATGATGGCATTACTTCATGGCAAGTGTATCCAAAGTTATATGCGAGTGCACTTTGTCAACTTGTTTCTCACACCAATACTTATAAAATAGCATTTTTAACAAATTATTGTCCATCTTCTAGACAACTAGTATCATCCTTCTAACATTCACACTAAAAAACCTAAAGAGTTTCACAAGTATATAAATAGGCATAAAATAACTATATTTACAATCTTTATGTAGATCATGGCATGTAGTGATCTTTTTACATTCATTATGGTGTTTTCTGACACTAGCCACATCATTCTACTCCAATATTTTCTAAAAGGAGCTTCGGAAGGCATTCCTTTGTGTGAACCTTTTCCACAAGTTGATAGAAGTCATGGTAGAAGAAAATACCTTCCTCTAGAAGGATAGATCTAGTTATCCCTTGATATTTCATATTGCCTAGATGGCCATAATGTACATTGATGAGATGAATAATGCACTCAACAGGATGCTACTCTTCGTAGAAGGAGAGATACACATTCGCAAGGCATAAACACAATATAAAGACATTTCAAAAACAAAAACATCCCAAGAAAACACAATGAAAGCATAATAACACATCTAAAAAACAATATACTCACATACCCAAAATTAGACTTCTCAATAAACCACACATGAAAGACCAAAAAAATCAATCAAATAAAAGTTTACTATAAAGAATCTCATAGTTTGGTTGGCTTTATGATGGCCTTGTGTCATGTTTGACTTCCATGATAAGCTACTTGTGCATATACACAAGTTGCATCAAGACTTCCTTAATTTTTGTTTAAGCTTGATGGATCCCAAAGGCAATAACCCTACCCTTCCATCACCATTTGAAGACATTTACCCCACACATGCTTCCATCATCATGATTGCATCAGCACCTAGGACACTTTTGAGATAAGAAATTTAGTACATCTACATTTTTTGTAATAAAGTGATAGGTAGGAGATGGTTGAACTACACCCTAAGAGAGAGGATTAGGAATTAATCCTCAACCATGGCTTTTGGGGCAAGTGGTTAGCCCATCACATTCCTAACCAAGGTCCTTGCACTTCATTTTCATCTCTTTGCTCTTAATCAAGCATTTCCCTTTCTGCATAAAGAACATGTATGTTGGTAGCACATGTGGTGGCCCTTTGTGTATGTTTAAAGTTGATGAAGAGTAATTTTATGAGAGAACTTGCATCCTCCAATACCTCAATGTTCATTACCTTGTTATGCTCCAAGCTTGGAGACTCCTAGTCCATGGGCATAAGGATATCACCAATGTAAACTTGCCTAACATACCAAAATGAAATAATAAAAGTTTATGATGGCATTACTTCATGGCAAGTGTATCCAAAGTTATATGCGAGTGCACTTTGTCAACTTGTTTCTCACACCAATACTTATAAAATAGCATTTTTAACAAATTCTTGTCCATCTTCTAGACAACTAGTATCATCCTTCTAACATTCACACTAAAAAACCTAAAGAGTTTCACAAGTATATAAATAGGCATAAAATAACTATATTTACAATCTTTATGTAGATCATGGCATGTAGTGATCTTTTTACATTCATTATTGTGTATTTTGACACTAGCCACATCATTCTACTCCAATATTTTTCTAAAAGGAGCTTCGGAAGGCATCCCTTTGTGGAACCTTTTCCACAAGTTGATAGAAGTCATGGTAGAAGAAAATACCTTCCTCTAGAAGGCTAGATCTAGTTATCCCTTCATATTTCATATTGCCTAGATGGCCATAATGTACATTGATGAGATGAATAGTGCACTCAACAGGATGCTACTCTTTGTAGAAGGAGAGATACACATTCGCAAGGCATAAACACAATATAAAGACATTTCAAAAACAAAAACATCCCAAGAAAACACAATGAAAGCATAATAACATATCTAAAAAACAATATACTCACATACCCAAAATTAGACTTCTCAATAAACCACACATGAAAAACCAAAAAAATCAATCAAATAAAAGTTTACTATAAAGAATCTCATAGTTTGGTTGGCTTTATGATGGCCTTGTGTCATGTTTGACTTCCATGATAAGCTACTTGTGCATATACACAAGTTGCATCAAGACTTCCTTAATTTTTGTTTAAGCTTGATGGATCCCAAAGGCAATAACCCTACCCTTCCATCACCATTTGAAGACATTTACCCCACACATGCTTCCATCATCATGATTGCATCAGCACCTAGGACACTTTTGAGATAAGAAATTTAGTACATCTATATTTTTTGTAATAAAGTGATAGGTAGGAGATGGTTGAACTACACCCTAAGAGAGAGGATTAGGAATTAATCCTCAACCATGGCTTTTGGGGCAAGTGGTTAGCCCATCACATTCCTAACCAAGAGGTTGTGAGTTCAATTCCTTACATTTTCCAAAGAGAATAGGATGGTAATAGAGAATAGAGGTTGTAGGTATATGATGCATAGAAGTAGAGACCATGGAGCTTGTGTAGAATCAAGAAATGATGTAGTGAGAGATAGAGGACATGTTAAAGAGAAAGGTGTAGAGGAAGAAAGGTGAGGAAGGATTTTCAAAATTATCCTTTCAGGAGACTCAAAAAACCCTCCTTCCAAAACTCCTCCTATCATTTTGCCCATCTTCTTTTTTACCACATATGAATCATTCTTTGATAGCAAGAATGCATATCTCCAATTGAATTTTCATACTTCCATATGTTCATGTTTTTTCGCAAACCATATCTAGTGTAACATTGGCCTCCACCCTATAGAATGCTATCTTTTATGAGATCCTCCTTTTGACTTGAAAGTAGCTCTAATGTCTTTCTCGCGCATCAATGATTATAAAGTCAATATAAAATTGCATGGTTAGTGTGAGAAATCGAGAATGACATGCCTGGGACTCACCTCGCAGCCTATTTATAGCCCTTGCCTAGTCACCATCTAGAGTTCTCTCTAAAGTCCCTCTACTCATCTGGCCATCATGAGTAGGTACCTCGTATGAACTCTCTAGATTTTGGCCTTGGCTATCCCCCAAGCAAGGAACTTCTCGTTCCTCCAAGCACGTACATCTCTGGAATATAACACTCTCTCCCCCTTCTAAAGATCATTGTCCTCAATGATATAGAAGGAGCTATAAACCTGGGAATCAAAATTTGTGATTCCAAATAATAAAAAAAGAGTGTGGTAGGTGTCTCAAATACTAGATGCTCAAAAAGTAGACAACTAGTCTCTGTGCTTTACATCTAGAATTTCCACCAACAAATAGTATTCCTTGCCTTGGGCATACTTTAGGAATCCCTCTGAGGCCCAATGAGTCCATATGTGCGCAGCATAAGTACTCGGAATATCCTCGGACTCCCTATACGTAGACCTTGACCACTAAGTTGTGATGGCTTGTCACCTTTATAGACCTCGGCAGCTTGCCCTTGGCCCCCCTGAAATACCCACTGACAACTTTTCATATGGTAGAATCATGAAAAATCACTTACTCCACTAGAGTAATGAAAAAAATATTATGCTCATTCAAAACAATGTGACTATGTCCCAACTTTGATACCAAATGTGAGAAGTCGAGAATGACATGCATGGGACTCACCTCCCAGCCTATTTATAGCCCTTGCCTAGTCACCATCTAGAGTTCTCACTAAATTCCCTCTACTCATCTGGCCATCATGAGTAGGTACCTCGTATGAACTCTCTGGCTTTTGGCCTTGGCTATCCCCCAAGCAAGGAACTTCTCATTCCTCCAAGAATGTACATCTCTGGAATATAACAGCTAGTCCACTTATGATCAATAGAATAATACTAAAGTGGCGTTTTCCACCAATCATCATGATGGACTATCTATTGAAGGTTTAAAAGGGATGATAGTTGTGAAGATAAAGAAGATAAGAGAGAGAACACTCCCACAATCTCACACACAAGGAGAGGAGTACACATTGATTGAGGCAAGGAAGAATGATCTTCTTATACTTCTTCTATAACATAAAGAGGATATACAAGAATGAACTAATACGACATTACAGCGAGTGATATATAAAGATCATTACATAAAGAAAACCCTAATGTTCATGAATGAGTGTGTTTTCAAGAAACAAATATGCCATCACTCTCAGTAGATAAATTTGGTGAACCTCAGTGAAAGTATCTAGGACATATATCGGTGTAACCACTATACATTTCAAAGAAGCAAAAAGTGTTACATGCCATCCATGATCATCACATGTTGAGCTTGATATCACAACACTCCCCCTCAAGCTTAATGGCATGTCCTGTATTCCAAGAATCTTCTAAAACTTATCAGCATGGACACAAGATCAACCAAATTTGGAATATTATCCCTCGTCACATACAAGTTCTAATCTACTTATATGCAGCACCTAAACGACAAAGGCATACTTCAACTTATCATCATAATCATCTACATTGACATCAATGGATGTGAATGACTCACATATGAACATGCTCTTTTCCTCTAGTGTATGTAGCTCATTCTTGAGTTGCAATTCTCGGCCTTTGTATTGGTCTCATATAATGTGAACAAACAAGCCTATTCCATAGTTTTTGCATCTTGTTTGTGCCCAATCATGATGTCTTGTATGCTAACATACAACCATTTACCTTCCATGATCCTTGATTCCATTCTTCATATGCTCTTAATTGGTTTGTATTTTGATTCCTCTTTGGTAATTGCAAAGGGTTTTCATTATCTCCTTTGATGTACTTCTAGTAGCCATTTCACATCAAGACATCGTTCATTCTGAATCTCCTAGAAAGAAAGTTGTTCTTGTCCAACTTAGTACCCATAAGTTGACTCATTCCATCAACATTTGCCATTTCTACAATAATTTATAATGCTACAAAGACACTAGAAGTAGTACCTTTGCTTGAACACTCACACATTATGACTTGATAGGTCAATCTCAAAAAAACATAGTTTTTGTGTATCAACCATACATAGAATCTCCTTGAATTCTAATGTAAAATATTTCAAAGATGCCAAACAGAATGTATCTTACAATTTTGCAAGTTGTCTTGTTTTTTCCATGGGTCGCACCTTGCGGGATCGAAATGGAGGTTGAACATGCACACCAAATTTTGTAGCAATCTGGGATAATTTGTGAAGTGCACATTCTCCATGCCTTCTCACAAACTCTTCATCGTGTGCCTGTTTCACGAGATTCCTATAGGTACACTAGCTCTAATACCATGTCAAGAGAAGGGAAATAAAAAAGAGATCTCTCACACTCTCTCAAACACAAAGAGAGGAACGCACACAAATTGAGGCAAGAAAGAATGATTTTCTTCTAGTTCTTCTATTATATAAAGATAATATACAAGAATGACCTAATACAACAATACAATTTGTACAAAAGGATGAGAGAACTCTATTCATCACTCAGAGCTAACTAGCTCCTACACAAAGAAATCTGAGTGTGAGATATGGACAAATAGTAATACATAAAGAAAAACCCTAATGTCTGCAAATGAGTGAGTTGGCAAGAAAAAAATGTGCCATCACTCTCGGTAGCTAATTTTGGTGAAGCTTAGTGAAAATATACCTATTATATAATGGTGTAGCCATTATGGATGTCAAAAAAGTGAAAAGTGGTACGTTTCATCCTGGATCATCACATGTTGATCTTGATATCTCAACAGTATCCACCACAATTTAAACATATTCACAATGAATATAGTGGTTGTGGTCCAGATTAAGGCATGAAGTCTAGCCCTTAACTTAAGTTCTTAGAAATTTTCTATGCTAAGATATTGATAGTTATTCACATTCTTGGTCCCACTTTATGTAGACTCTAGGCCTAACTATAATTATCATCCAAATATATAGTGTTCACGTATAGAATCATCTAAATACTAACATTTCTTATAGTATATTAACTTTACATTCATTAAGTCTTTTATAAAGGGGTATTTCTTAGCTATTGAAGGTATCTCCTATTCACAGAATCTAAAGCATTCAAAAATGATGATTCGAAATATTGAGGAAGATCCCTAAGACTTGTATATGAATTTCCATGAGCAATGGATGAGTATACATGTGGTTTCAAGTGGTTCTCTTAAACACACTCTTCTCTTTCTCTCTCTCTCTCTCTCTCTCTCTCTCTCTCTCTCTCTCTCTCTCTCTCTCTCTCTCTCTCTCTCTCTCTCTCTCTCTCTCTCTCTCTCTCTCTCTCTCTCTCTCTCTCTCTCTCTCTCGCCCTCTCTCTCTCTCTCCAACTTCTTCATAGACAAACGAGGAGAAAATGGATCCTTAGACTTTTA
The DNA here is from genome assembly GCA_020310875.1 of Ceratopteris richardii. Classification (NCBI taxonomy): domain Eukaryota; kingdom Viridiplantae; phylum Streptophyta; class Polypodiopsida; order Polypodiales; family Pteridaceae; genus Ceratopteris; species Ceratopteris richardii. The sequence goes on along the minus strand of CM035438.1, from coordinate 41,724,018 downwards.
TACCTACATGTTGGGTGAAATTGTGATTTGCTTAGCCATGGGCGAGGGGACGGTGGGTATTCCCACATCCAATGAGATTCCATTTGCAAAAATATCCTTTAACTGCTATCTCTATCACCCGAAGTGCAAAGAAATGTGTGAAGAGAAAATTTTATTTCAACCTCCTTTTTACTAAAATGTCTTCTTCATTCAAACAATTTGTTATCATATATTGCATCCACTTGGTATTTGGCAAACATTCATTTCCGACCACACCCAAGAACACTTATAGAATTGCTTTTATGTTTGCAAACACTATGGCAAAACTTCATAATCAAAAGGCCAAAATTAATGAATGATAGGTGTTTGGAGGTGTAAATCTCTCATTGTCATAGTCTAAAAGTGCACACAATAAGTAGAATGTTGCATCCATGGAGCGGCCAACCAATAATTATGAAGACCTACACTATTTTCATTAGAGTCCATGTGAAAGGCCAAATGGCCATTGGACACTTTTGTATATGGTCCTTAATAAAACATATAGTGGCTTGGTCAAGGAAAAATTGTAAGTTCGACCACATTTGTAACACCTATGAAATCTATCTTCGTGCTCCATGTGTACTATGTTTTCTGCATATTCTGTAGCTCCTATGCGGACTAATATATGTGGTGTCTAGGGCTTGGTTTTTTCTACTTTGAGAGTATCATCATGGAGCTCTTGAGAAGGAGAGTTTAGTGTGGTGCATCATCATCAAAATACTTCACTCATATCAGAGCATTTCGATGCAAAAGGTTTGTTCCTTTTGTCCAAGTGAAGCAAGCACCCACCCACCTACCCAAGGCTTTCTCCAAGGCTTATGACTAAGGTGGTGACCAAGGCATAGACCTTGGCATACCTTTTCATTCAATTCATCAAAGTCACCATTGGCACCGTTGGCTGCATGCAAAGGAGGACCTCAACAATCAAGGAAGATAGAGGTTACCTTCACTTCTCGAGAGGTCACCCATCCTAGTTTGTTCCCCCTAGAGCTCGCTTAACCAACAAGCTCTCTTGCCACTAAGCTACACTCTTGTGGTGTCTGATGAAGGTGAAAGACTAAGGTTAGCATTACCTTGAACATGTTTTGATCCCTTAAAGCTTCATTCTTTGCTTTCAAATCCTATTTTGAAGCATTTTTGGGGTGATTCGTGAAGCCATTTTGCAATACTTTTGCACATAGTTCTCTTTGCACAGATTCAAGCACATCAACAAGAGTGCTCTTTGTACTTCTTTGACAAAAAATATTCACCTTTGGGGCTATGATGTTCAACCACAATAGTAAATCTACATGTTTCTTGAAAGGTTTTCGTTGTGGTGGGATCAGCCACTACAAGTTTAGGCTAGTTTTTGAGCCGAAAGCATAGAGTTGACCAAAACACTTGCATGTGTTTTTGGCTAGTGTTTGGTCTGTGAATTTAGCCTTTAAGTGCTATCTTGTTGCATATATTGAGCACATACACACTATGCATGCTTCTTTGGATACTGCTCATGTACATCCATGTAATCATTGATATAGCAGTTACGTTTTTTCATAAAGCCTTTGGCATTGATAAAGAGGGTCATGGTGAGGTTTTTTTTAACTGGGAGACACCCAAATGTTGGGGTCTCTTTGGTGATGCAGGCAGAAGACTTACCTAGCCTCGTCATAGGAGATGTATGCTAGTTGTTCATAGGTGCTCGATAACCCAAGCTGGCTTCTCTCGGTTAATTGATTATATGCAGTGGAGTTAGTGATAGCCTATGCAGGTTTCTAGATTTTTGTTTGTCAACTATACAATGGTCGATTTACTCCTTGATACACTTATTGGTGCGAGCACATATATTCTCACAAAATCCTTTCGATTAGTCATTACTGCTCATTAATCCATTTCTTTGGGGAAGCTCTGTTAATTTTTCCACGAATTTGACACTTGGTCATCCTTTTTTAGCCTTAGTGGTGTTTGGACTCTTCTAGCTCCATTATCATTATGATCAATTCTGGATCATCATGGCATCAGAGATCTCAAGTAGATCTGGTGGATTAGATTCTAGTGCTAGTGTTTCCAGAAGGAGCTATAACTTGGAGGGCAAAGACCATTTTGAGATCCAAAAATTTGATGGCACAAACTTTTCTCTATGGAAGAATCAAATTAAAGGTGTGTTGATTCAAAGGAGGCAATGGAATCCGGTAAATGGAATCTCAAAGAAGCCTATTGACATGGATGAAAATGATTGGGATGAGTTGGATGAAATGGATAGGTCTACCATTCAATTGCACCTGCTAGATAATTTTTGCTTTACAATATTGGACTGTGAAAGTGAAGAGAAGCTTTGGACGATGTTATGCAATACATATGAAAAAGAAATGGCATCAAATAAAGTGTGTCTGATGAGAAACTTATATGACCTTCACATGAAGGAAACATATAGTGTTGTTCCTCATCTGAATGAGTTTGATGCTATATTCTCTCAATTACAGGCTCAGAAAATTGACATGGCTAATGAAATGAAAGTAGTCTTGCTGTTATGCACCTTGCCATCATCCTGGGATACATTTCACACTGTTATTAGCAATAGTGCACCTAGTGGTAAACTGGTCTATGATGACATATGTGGAGCACTCTTGAGTGAGGAGATGCATAGAAAATCTATGGTTGGCACTCATAGTAGAGATGCACATAATGTTCATGATTCTTACCAAGGAAAGAATCAGCAACATGGCTGGAGCAAGTACAAGGAAAAGAATGGTCAAAAAAATAGGAGTAGAAGTAAATCAAGGAAGAGGGATATCAAATGCCATTATTGTCATAAGAAAGAACACATGAAGAAAGATTGCTATGCATTAAAGAATGCTAAAGGCAAAGGGAAAAATGTTGATGGGCATGTTAAACAGCTACTTGCACCACCTACTTCGACTATGAAGATTGAAGAAATCAATGCTATTTCTAATGATGTTGATGTGTTGACACTTGACAGTACTATGCCTCTTGAGGCTCTTATGGTTGATTATCTTTTCCACACATGGCTACTAGATTCTGGTGCTTCTTTCCATGTGACACCACATAGAGAGTGGTTCTCTACTTATGCAGCAAAGTCTCTTGGTATTATGAGACTTGGTGATTCTTATCAGTGTAACCTTGTCAGTATTGGAGATGTAGTTGTGTAGTTAATTGATGGTTCAAATTTTACTATGCATAGTGTACACCATGTACCTTAGTTATCATGCAGTTTGATGTCAGTTGGTCAACTTGATGACCTTGGTTACAAGGTGGTCTTCTATGCTCAATCCTTTCGCATATCAAAGGGCAATATGGTTATTGCAAAAGAAAGCAAAGGTGGCTCACTTTATCCTTCATTTGTATCACAAAAAGAACACTTGTTAGCTGGTACTAAATAGCCTATGGATTATATTTGGCATAGCCATTTGGGCCATATATCTCATAGTGGAATGGAAAATTTCTCGTTCTTGCTACTTACATGTGTTATCTTTCTCAAATTTTTCATTTTGTGATTATTGTCAATATGGAAAGTAAACTAGGAATGTGCACAAGATGCACATTGACTCTTCAATTCAGACTTTAGATCTCGATCATATAGGTGTGTGTGGTCTTATGCCCACAAGGTCATTAGGTGGTTCTCTTTACTTTATCACTTTCATAGATAATGCTACTAGAATGGTGTCTTCTCAGTTTGATAGAACTGACTTTTTGATATGGAAAGCTAAGATATGGCATACATTAGTTCATGCAAGGTTACTTACGTATGTGCATAGAGATGCACAAAGGCCTCATGAGATGCCCTACAGCGTATAGATGGAAATGGATTCCATACATGAGTCTTTGATGTATGAGGAGATGAGAAGTGCATTATGGCAAAGATTACATGATATGTATGTGAGTCCATTGACTCATGTGAGATGTATATCATATCAAGAGCTTCGATGTTGGCACTCTTGCCATGAGGGTCATACTTGACGATGTTGCTTCAGGCAGATGCAATGACAACATTAGAGATATGCCCGTGATGCAAGTCAAGTAGTGGTTTTAAGAGAGTATATGTTAGTTGATTATGCTAGTGATGGTGATATCACTTTCTCATATGGTTCATCTCAAGATTCCTCTTGTTCATTAGATAGCACACATATGGCTTGGTTGCTTGATGTATTACCCATTTTTCATATTACTTTACATTGTGAGTGGTTTTGTTGATTCTCATGTGAGATTCATGGACATGCCCACATGCCTTATGTTATGACATATGACATTAAGGGTGTAGGAGATGTATGCCTTATACTACCTAATGGAGCATCACTTATCCTTAGACATGTATGTTATGTGCCTTCATTCTCTATGAGCTTGATTTTTATTACCCAATTATAGGAGTTATGCATTCCTTGGTGAGCATCATTTTCAGTTGTAGTTGGGATAGCTTATGCTTGCCAAAGGTGTTAGGGTTGGGCACATGTATCCATTTTTAGTACTCCATGTGAGAGATAGTCTCATCTCAATGGGATTTCAGCCTTATGTGCAACATGAGACTCATCATGTCTCATTTTTTCTACCTATAGATAGGTCTATTGACATTCATGATGCACATGTATGGCAAGAAACTACTCTAGAATGACTCAAAAATCATTCCAAAAATGCTTCAAAATAGGCTTTGAAAGCAAAGAATGAAGCTTTTAGAGCCCAAAGCATGTTCATGGTAATGTAAACATTAGTCTTTCCCCTTTCTCAAACACCACAAGAGTGAAGCTTAGTGGCAAGAGATAGTTGGTTAAGCGAACTCTAAGGGGAACAAAATAGGATGGGTGACCTCCTAGGAAGTCCCAAGAACCTTTGTCTTCCTTGATCGTTGAGGTCCTCCCTCGCGTGCAGCCAATGACACCAACAATGGTGACTCGAATGACAAGGTATGCCTTGGTCTTTGCCTTGGTCGAAAGCCTTGGAAAAATTCTTGGGTGGGTGGGCAGGTGCTCACTTCGCTTGCACAAAAGGAACAAAGCTTTTTCCTCAAAGTGCTTTGATAGCAGTGAACTATTTCAATGGTAATGCACCACAGTGGACTCTCCTTCTTGAGACCTCCATGATGATACCCTCGAAGAATACACACAAAGCATAGGGGGTACGAACATAGATTTCTTAGGTTTTCCAAATGTGGTCCAAATTACAATATGTGGCTAACCAGGCCATTATATGTTTTATTAAAGAACATATACAAGAATTTTCGGTGGTCATTTGACCTTTCACATGAACACTGACGGTAACAACTACTTGGATGAGAATTTCACCTTTTTCATCCCTCTAAATTCCATCACTCTTCTTGTATTGTTTGGGTAAAATTGGGGCCAATGGGTAATTCCACAATCGCAAAAACATCTTGGCCTTTGCACAATCAAGGGGAGCAATTGGGGCTTGTGGAGTGGCTTGATACAAGACAATTGAGATTCTAAGAATTCCTCTAAGTATACCTAAACTACTTGCTCTCTAACGTGAGGCTTTAGGGTGGTTTTAATTAATTCTTATTGGATGGGTTTCTCTTGCTAAAATATAGAAGTCTTAATACTAACAAGATTGGTCTAGTGAGCCCTGATTGGATGGTATAGGTAGTCAGTATAGGTAGTCCTTGAATAGATGGTCTATTACGTACCTAGGATAATGGGGAGATTAAGGAGAAGTATTGGCATGATTGGATTCTTCTTGGGTGCCACGGGGTGGTGGTTGGGGTGTCAAGAGATGATCTTTTGCAAGCGCTCATAGATCTTTGGAATTACTATTGTAAAAGTGAGGCTTGCCCTTGATTTGTTTCTAGAGTGCCTCATGCATGAAGGGAGATTTTTATATATGAAGAAGTACTCTTAGTGAATTGTAAGCTTCACAAACAACTAGAGTACTTGACTAGGTGGATTTGGATGATAAAGCTCTAAGTCTTGTTGTAGATAATTTGCTTGCTTATGCTCCAAGGTAGGCAATGCAAGAAATCTAAGAGGAGAAATAGGAAGACTAATTGATGGTTTCTATTACTAATGGAATTGGACTTTGAATTTCTAGTTGAAGAAGGTAAGAAACACTTAAGAGCTGACCAATTATCAAGAATAACTATTGGAGAACCACCTATGTGAGTGCTAGATGATAAAGAAACGGCATCAAATAAAGTGTATCTTATGAGAAAGCTATATGACATTCGCATGAAGGACCCAGATAGTGTTGCTACTCATCTAACTGAGTTTGATGTTATATTCTCTTAGTTACATGCTCAAGAAATGGGGATGAATAATGAAATGAAATCAGTCTTGTTGTTATGGACCTTCCCATCATCATGGGATACATTCTACACAATTATTAGCAATAGTGCACCTGGTGGTAAACTAGTCTATGATGACATGTGTGGAGCACTCTTGAGTGAGGAGATTCATAGGAAATCTATGGTTGGCACTCATAGTGGAGATGCATATAATGTTCGTGATTCTTATCAAGGAAAGAATCATGAATGTGATAGGAGCAAGAACAAGGAAAAGAATGGTCAATGGAATAAGAGTAGAAGTAAATCAAGGAAGAGGAATATCAAGTGTCATTATTGTCATAAGAAAGGACACATGAAGAAAGACTTCTATGCATTAAAGAATGCTAAATGTAAAGGACAATATATTGATGGGCATGTTATGGACAATATGTTGATGGGCATGTTATGGACAATATGTTGATGGGCATGTTAAACAACTACCTGCACCATCTACTTCAACTATGAAGATTGAAAAAATCAATGATATTTCTAATGATGTTGATGTGTTGACACTTGACAATAATGTCGGTATTGAGGCTCTTAGGTTGATTCTCTTTACCACACATGGCTACTAGATTCTGGTGCTTCTTACCATGTGACAGCACATAGAGAATGGTTCTCTATTTATGCAGCAAAGTCTCTTGGTGCTATGAGACTTGGTGACTCTTACCAGTGTGATGTTGCTGGTAGTTTAATGTTAGTAGTCAACTTGATGTCCTTGGTTACAAGGTGGCCTTCTATGCTCAGTGCTTTCGCATATCATAGGGCAATATGTTAGTTGCAAAAGTAAGCAAAGTTGACTCACTTTATCCTTTATTTGTATCATAGAAAGAACCCTTGTTAGCTGTTACTGAACAACCTATGGCTTGTATTTGGCATGGTTGTTTGGGCCATATATCTTATAGTGGAATGGAAAATCTTTCTCTTTCTGGCTACTTACCTATGTTATCATTCTCTAATTTTTCATTTTTTGAGCATTGTCAATATGGAAAGCAAAATAGGAATGTGCATAAGATGCACACAAACTCTTGCATTTAGTCTTTAGATCTTGTTCATACAGATGTGTGTAGTCCTATGCCCACAAGGTCATTAGGTGGCTCTCTTTACTTCGTCACTTTCATAGATGATGCTGCTATCCTATCAAATCGAAGGATGAGGTATTCCCTATTTTCAAAAAATTGCTTGCTTCAATTGAGACTAAAAAAAGGAACTAAGCTTAAGGCTTTATCTTCAAATAATGGGGGCGAGTATACCTCACATGAATTCAACCTTTTCTATTAGTCTAGATGAAATTGTAGTGAGTTCATAGCTCCTTATACCCTAGTAAAAAGTGGTGTAACTGAAAGGATGAATATAAATATTTAGGATAGAGTAGTTTCTAAGTTGCATCATGCAAACCTTTCACAAGGCTTTTGGGCAAAAGCAGTATTGACTTCAATTCATGTGATTAACCTTGCACCTAGTAGTTCCAAAGGTCTAAAAGTGGCACAAGACTTATGGATAGGGAAGCCACCATATTATGATCATCTTTGAGTTTTTGGGTGTGAATCATATGTTCATATACCCGAGAATCTTAGACAAAAGCTAGACTATAAGTCAAAGAAATGCATTTTTGTTGGGGAGAGAAGGTCAATTTGGATATCGCTTATGGGATCCTGAAACTCAGTCAGTGATCAAAATTAGTGACTTCATTTTCAATGAGTCCAAGAAGCATAAACAACCCATTAAAGAGGTTGACGTGAGAAGAGTGGTGTTTAAGGATACTAGCCCTCTAGTTAGCATGCATACAATTGTTGGACATAGGGATGTTCATGAGAATGTCCAATCAGATCTGTCTGCAAATATTCATGTTCAACAACCATTGAGACACTTTGCATGTGTCTCACATCCACCTGATAGATATGTTCTAGGTTTGGATTTTGTTATGCTAACAGATGTTGGTGAGTCTTCTTGCTACAAGGACGCTTTGCAAAAAAAATGATCATGTCAAGTGGGAGCATGGCATGAAGAGTGAGTTGGATTCTATTTACAAGAATGGTACTTAGGATTTAGTACCTTTGCCAAAGGCCAGGAAAGCTTTACCATGTAAATGGCTATATAAGCTGAAATTCGCATCAGATAGTGCTTCTCCAAAGTAGAAAGCATGACTTATTGCAAAGAGTTTTTAACAACAACATGGTGTTGATTTTGAGGAAATCTTTTTTCCAATGTTCAAGATTACTACACTATGAATGTTGCTTGGATTCGTTGTAATGGAGGACTTAGAGCTAGTCCAAATGGATGTGAAAATTGCTTTCTTGCATGGAGATCTTACAAATGAGATTTATATGGAGCAACCAGAGGGTTATGTAGTTCTTGGCAAAGAAGATCAAGTTCGTAAGCTGAAGAAGAGCTTATATGGAATTAAAGAATCCCCTAGAAAATGGTACCGAAAGTTTGATGCTTTTATAAAATCTCAAGGCTATTCTCAAAGCAATGAGGATAATTGTCTCTACACAAAGAGATGGTCTAATGGTAGCTTGATATGCTTGATACTTTATGTCAATGATATGTTGATTGTTATGAAGTCCTCTTATGACTTGTCAATTCTCAAAAAGAATTTGAGTGGGACATTGGATATGAAGGATTTGGGGGATGCCAAACATATTCTTAGCATGCTCATTACTTGTGATAGGAGTAAAAGATTCATATACTTGTTTGAAAGTGATTACATATCCAAAGTACTTCACAAGTTCAATATGCAGGGTGGAAAGGCATTGAGTACACCTTTACCCACATGTGTGAAATTGAGCAAGGATGATTGCCCCAAATTAGATGAGGAAAAGGAATTCATGACCAAAATTCCTTCTCAATCTATGGTTGGTAGTCTCATGTATGATATGGTAGCTATGAGACCAGACATTGCATTTGTAGTGGGAGTTGTGGGCATATATATGTCTAATCTAGGCAAGAATCATTGGGAAGTGGTCAAGATAATTTTGAGATATCTGAGTGGCACTATGGACAAGTGTCTAGCTTGGGTAGAGGGAAAGCATCCATTATTGGTTACACAAATTTTGATTATGTTGGTTGTGTAGACAATCAAAAGTCTACATCAGGGTACACTTTTCATTTTTCTAGAAGTGCTATCTCTTGGAGATCTCATCTTCAAGAATGTATAGTTGTTTCCGCCACAGAAGCAGAGTATGTTGTAGCAAGTGAGGCATGTAAGGAAGCATTGTGGCTTTCTCGTCTTGCTTGTGATATGGATCTACCTCAACATGTACCTCGTTTGATTAGTGAGGCATGTAAGGAAGCATTGTGGCTTTCTCGTCTTGCTTGTGATATGGATCTACCTCAACATGTACCTCGTTTGATTAGTGATAGTCAGAGTGCCATTGCTTCAACTAAGAATCCGGTCTATCATGCAAAGACCAAGCACATTGAGGTGAAGTATCACTTCATTAGAGATTGCTTAGACATTGAGTGCATTATTCTTGAGAAGGTTCATACTCGAATAATGTTGCAGATGCTTTGACTAAAGCTCTACCACAAGATAAATTTTGACATTGTTTTCACTTGATGGGGTTACTTGATTCATGATCTTACATAGGTACTTGTATATTGTGTAACATGTCGATTACGTGAGAGGTATAGCTTGTATACTTACACTCAAATATTCTTTATCTTTCTTTATTTTTCTCCCATAGTCACTTTGGACATATTGGCCTTTAGTGGGAGATTGTTACCATTATTGTCCATGTGAAAGGCCAAATGGCCATTGGACACTTTCGTATATGTTCTTTAATAAAACATATAGTGGCCTACTCAGCCATAGATTGTAAGTTAGTGGGATATGATCTTTAATAAAACATATACTGGCCTGATCAACCATAGATTGTATAGTGGGAGATTGTTACGATTAGTGCCCATGTGAAAGGCCAAATGGCCATTGCAAACTTTTGTAAGCAACATACACAACAATGATTAGAAGAACATCATTTGCACGCTTAACATATAAGGTGCTCTCAGTTGGACTGTTTTAAAAACCATGTGCAATCAGATAGGCATGTATCTTTTCATACCAAGCACATGGTGCTTGCTTCAAACCATATAATGCATTTTTCAATTTGCACACTTGGTTTTCATGCAGCCATCCAATTTTCAAAATTCTATGCTTCATCAAACGAAGCAGGCTCATTCTCATCACAGAGACTAGAGGCAGCCATAGGATAGCATTATGATGCAAAAGAGGCACTATGAGAGCCTGAAATAGTATGATATGACAGAGGTGCATCTAATTTGTTGTCACGTAAAGTCTACACCAGCCATTTTGGCATAGTTTTTGCCTCTTCAATATCAGCTCTCTCATTAATAAGTGCATCGTGTAAATTTGCATTAGAAATGGAATGATCTACATCATCACATGAAACTTGTAAAGGTTGAGAAGTTGCCTCATTAGGATCAGCACTAGATTGTCCACTAGTAAAAAGAGGCAAAGTGTCATACATGTCTTTAGAGCTAATTGATGTCTCCTTAGTACATGAAAGTAATGGCTCAATAGCATCTTCCACAAAAACAAAATCACAACTAAACAAAATCACAACTAAACAAAATGTGTTTAGTCTGTGGATGATACAAATGATAGCCTTTGCTTTCATAACTCTACCCAACAAAAATACATTTCACTGACTTATCATCCAATTTCTTGCATTGTTGTTCAGGTGCTAATGCATATGCTAGACAAACAAAAACATGCAGGTGAGCAACAGATAGCTTACAACCATGCCAAGCCTCGTTTGGAATGATAGATTGCAATGCTTTAGTGGGACACCAGTTGTTGCATACATAACAGCCTCAAGCCAGAAACTATGTGGTAAAGCCTGACTCTTGACCACGCACCTTGCCATCTCCATGAGTGACATGTTCTTTCATTCAGAAACTCCATTCTATTGAGGTGTATACGACACTGTACACTAATGTTTTATCCCACATTCAGCCAAAAATGCATTAAAGTCACAAGACATATCCCCTTGATCAGAAAGGAGGCTGCCCATTTTACATGTTGATAGATTTTCAGCCAAAACCAGAAGCTGTTTAAAGCACATAAACACTTCAGTCTTTGCTTTCAATGGATATACCCATGCATGCCTAGAGAAATCATCGATGAAAGTCACGAAGTAAAGATAGTTCCCAAAAGAAGGTGTCTACATAGGACCATAGACGTCACTATGAACAAGCTCCAATTTCTGAGTAGTTCGAATTGAACCATCTTTTGGGAAGGAGGGACACTCCATTTTGCCCAAAATACAGCCTTGGCATACATGTTTACCAGGTGCCTCAAGTTTGGGTAGAGAGGACACCATTTCAAATTTCTATAGTTGTAGCTACTAGCAAAATTCAGATGACTAAAGCATGCATGCCAAAGCTTTGCATCTGAAAAAGCTTGAAAATCATGTTTTATGTTTGATAGAAAAGGTTATCAATGCATGTGCCTGAACATCTCTGCCATCCCAACAAATTTGCTCTACAGTAGGTGCAGCAGGAATTGCAACATGAACAGGAACATGACGCATATCACCATCTTCAATACCATCTGCATCACCTTCAGCAACTATGTTTGTAGGTGAAATAGGATGTTTTTCAACACCCTGCACAATATTCCACAGTCGTTTTGCAACCAGTACATGAAGCATTATATAAGCCCACAATGGGTAATTGGTACCCTCCAAATTATCCTCAATAGCCAACATACGGGATACATCACTGATTTTAGCTATGGCCACTCACTAGAGTACCCTGATGCAAAAAAATGATTGTATCTGAAAACATTGAATAGAACTACCTTGACAAGTTTCGCTAAATCTGTAGCAGACTTCAAGGTGCTTATACTAGCGAACCAAAAAGTGTATATATCTTTGGCACAAAAAGATAAAATTGCATGCGGGCGTTTGGAGGCCGAAATGAGCTCATATTGCGATCTAGGCATGACATAATGAAGCTGTTTTGATCTCCTAATCAGCCCCAATCTGCTCACCAAATTTCATGGAATTGTGAGATTGTGATGGGAGGAGTGTTGACGATGCCCTAGATGAAGCGACGACCTGCTTTGATACCAATCGTTGGAGTTCAAGGTTTGTAGAAGCACACAAACAACACAAGGAAGAAGAAGAAGCTTGAATCACAACCCACAATAATGAATGTATTACCACTAGAATGTACAAAGATAAGTGACCCATTAGGGTTATAGGCATATATACAAGCCGAGGGAAAAAACCTCCTAAAGAGGGAAAAAGGTTCCCCGTCGATCCTAGTGTGTTCACACACATCATTACCTAAATATATCAACAGAGGAGATTTTGGCAACCAACCTATCATGCTTCTTGCTTAATTTCCTCACAATCCCCACCATCGTCTCTCTCTTTGACCTTTAAAACCACTTCATTGAGTCTCTATATCCAATGGCTATCGAGTCCCAAGTACCAGTCTTATCAATAGAACAAAATTCACTCTTCATGGCACACTCCCACTTGACATGATCATCAATGTGCATAGTATCTTTGTAACAAGAAGTTTCATCGGCATTTGTTAGCATAACAAATTCAAACCTAGAAAAAATAAATTAGGTTGATCAATGGTTGCCGATCAAGAGCACTAGAAGACTATTGTTCAACATGTTCCTGAATAACATTATGTTTCATATTTGTTTGCATGCTAATAAGGGGACCAACATCCTCAAACATAATTCTTCTCACTTCAACCTCTCTAATGGGCTATTTAGGTATCTTTGTTTTGTCGAATATGAAATCAATACTTCTAAGCATTGAACGTTTTCGGGATCCTATAACAATAAACTAATTTTCAATCTCTTCCATATCCAAGAAAAATGCACTTCTTGGATTTATAAGCTACCTTCTATCTAAGATTCTTTGGAACATGGACATAAACTTCATAGCCACACACTTGAAAATTATCATAATGTGGGGGCTTTCCATTCCATAACTCTTTGGCTACTTTCAAACCTTTAATAGTATTAGGTTAAAAATTCAGAATATGAGCAATAGTTAACAAACTTCTACCCAAAAAGCCTTGTCTAAATTTAGGATATGCAACATAGACACTACTACCCTAAATAGTTATATCCATCCTTTTTATGTTACCATTTTAGAGGCATGTACTGAGTTGTAATCTCTCTATGAATTCCTCTAGATTGGAAAAATGATTGAACTCACATGATGTGAACTCGCCTCCATTATTTGAACAAAAATCCTTAAACTAGTGTCATCCATAAAATAGTAATGTATTTCATTTAATAATCCAAAAGTGGCCTTTTTTATGTATAAATAATAGTGTGTAAAGTGTGTTTGATTTAGCGATCACTATGTTTTCCTCATTATATGAGAAGATCGAGCATAAAATACAACCTTATAGCCAATGTCATTCAGCTGACCAACTAACATCAAACAACAAGAAAGTTTAGGTACATGGCAAATATTTTTCATAGTGAATTGTGAACCATCACCAATTGACATCTAGGATCCTACCAATATCACACTCATATGAATCACCAAGCCTCATGGTACCAAAGGACTCTGTTCCATAAGTGAAAAACCACTCTCTGTATGGTGTCACATAAAAGGGTGCATGAGAATCAAGAAATTGTGTATGGAAAACTAAATCAGCCACAAGTCCCTCGATAGGAACAACATTATCAAACATCAGCACCATCAAAAATAGTATTTATCTCCTATATCTTTATTGATGGAGTAGGAGGAGACAAAACTATTTAGCATGCCCATCCGCTTGATCTTTACCTTTTGTAGTCTTTAACATTCAAAAGTCTCTCTCCATATGCACTTTCTCATGAAAACGAAAGCATTTCACATTTCGTTTCCTAGACTAACTTCTCCTCTTATCACACTATCCATGTTTAATTCTAGTATTGCTTCAACCCTATCGCTAGTTCTTTTTATGATCAAAACCATGCACATTATGGGCATCTCTTCTATGTGTGGTAGTCATAGACTTCCTATAGATATCTTCACTTAACAATGCAACATATGCGTCATTGTATACTAGCTCTCCACTAAGTGCACTATTGATAATGGCCATGCAATAATTGTCCCACAATCATGCTATGGTGTATAACAAAGAGAAAAAACTTTCATCTCATCATGCAATAGGTTTCTTTTGAATTTCTTAATGTGTTATACGATCACCATTTACATCATAATTTTTCTTCATGCACTTGGCCACTTGAGATGGTCTCAAAGATATCTATCTCTCTTGTAAAGGGTTATTCCCATCCTCCTATGGATCATAAAATTCTCCCTACACCCACTTTGGCTTAGTAAAGAAAGAGTTGACTTTCCTCTTTCACTATTGATTCACCTATCTTAATGGATCATTGCATTGAAAATAGTATGCAGAAGATGGTTTCATCATTCATAAGACTTTGACACCAAATGAGTGACGACATAAAAACCACAATGCTCATCTTTCAATCTCCCTCGAGAGTGAAGAAAAATGCAAATAATCTAGCAATTCTATGAAACAAATTCAGATGGCTCTCTTTTAATCTTCTTCTGAGTCATGAACTCCTATCTTCGGGGTGGCCTTCCTCCATAGAAACTTTTCCCCTCAACAAGACACAAAGCTCCCTCCTTCAGCATGTATTAAAGACAGAGAAGTCTCCTTGCAAATGGCCAATCAATGGGCGAAATTCACTTTTGAAGCTGTTCTTCTCTTGAATCTTGCCCTTTCATCAGAGTCTTTCCTCTCTGAAGATATATCACCAACCTTATGTACAATAGTCGCCCCAACTTTACCTCTAAACTGGTGAATTGCTCTATCTCAAGCTTACGGACAATTTTCCCCCTCATCATGCTTCAAATCACCATGATTTGGACACGAAGGAAGAAATCTTAGTCGTGCAAGGCGGCACCCGTCAGCTGGAATTATGCTAATCAGTTCGACTTCTTTCTCTAAATGATCTCATCTATGAGCCATCATCGATTTCCTCCTCCCAACATAATCCAATACTTTTTCATTGAAATCTTGATGTGAGTATAGAGCAACTAGTGTGTTCCATGAAGCATCTCTACTTGCAAAACACATGCAATCCAACATTTTTCTACCAAAGTAGAACATGTTAGTGCATTAAAATCAACCATTTGATCAATTAACAAGGTTTTTTGGGGCTAAAATTATTAATATATACGTGACCGTGTGTTCTAGTTTCCTCATTTAAGCCTTTATTGTGAGTTTATTGAGGTAGGGAAGGATTCCTTCCATATCAACACTTGTCAAATCACCTATTCACAATCTAACACAATTGATTCACCCTTGGAAATGGTGAGGACTAAAAATTCCTTTGATTCTTCATTTTTTCTTCTCTAACGAAAGCAATTGTTTTTCTATTCTTTTTTATCTATTGAGGATTCTCAATGATAACATAAATAGAAACTTCTCTATGTACATATATATGATGAGTCTAAGTATAAGCATGCCTTCTATTGTTATAAACTCATTTTTAGCCAAATAGCTATATGATGGATGCCATCTATATAGATGGGGACACCATGGTCCTTGAAGTACTAAAATTGCAATACAATTCTGTAGTCCCTATTTACATGGTTCTTTTGTTTTGTCTCTTTGAACTATTGGCCGAATCAAATATGGTATCATTTTCCATGGGTTGCCCATACCATGCTCATACCCATCTGATTTTCACTCTAAGGCTCTCCCTTTGTGACTTTGATTGTCTTATTTACCATCTAGCACGTTTTCTTTAGTAGAATATGACTAGGTCTCTTGTAAAAAGTTTTTATAATATTCCTCAATTTGAAAAGAAACTATTCGATGAGCCATTGACTAGACCTCCCTATTGTAATTTTGTGAAGGATTCCTAAATGTGAGCAAAATTGCAAAATTAGGCAAACATTTATACGAGGGAAAACACTTAACATAGATGCTCACTTATTTAGGGAACACGCACTTAACCCTTCTCAAATTTATCCTTTCCTATGTGTTAAGACTTTTAGCTCACAATTTCTCTTTACTTGTATCTTGAGTCTTCACACAACTTGCAAAGAACCAAGACATGACTAGGAAGGCATAAGATGCCTAACAATCGATGATACCTGAAACCCCATGACAGCCGAAGTAAGATGAAGATCTCGCTATCATAATTGAATAATTGGTAATACTTCAAAATTATTATGATACTTAGTTGTTGGGGTTCATGATTGTCAATGGAAAATAATCACGAATACCTAAAGGAGTTTGTGATACTTGAATTGACATCCCAAGGTGCACATCAGAAATTGTCAATTGTGTCTTGCACATGGACTCCAAATGTTGCAACATTTATCAAATATCATCGATCACAATGGAAGTTAAAGAGAAAGTGTAAGCAATGCTTAAGATGACACCAAGTGTTGGTAATACTTGACATGTTCAAGTGTAATGACACTCAAATTCAAGTACCGAAAATCACTACAAGGAGCAAGTATCTTGATACTTGCCCACCTTTCATATCACAAGAATATCCATGTATTCTCGCAAGTCCCCAGTTACATACAAGTCTTTGTGACACGAAAACTCTAGGATTGAAACATAACTCAAGGACTCCTTAGTTGTGTTATATGTTTTTATTGATATTTATGATCATGATGGTTATGATTATGATCACATGAATGCTATAACTATCATGGAGACGTAGTTGTCAAATTAAAGTTGTGTTTATGCAGATATGGTGTTGTGAATTACAATTACGGTGTTATGGTTCTAAGCATGCAAATTATGGTTTTATGCCAAAAAGTGGAATGAAAAGCATATTTCCTGGTGAAAATTCCTTCTTATACCCACATACCTTCTTGCTTAAAGCATACTGTTTAAAAAGAAACTCTCCAATATATTTCAAAATCCAGCTATCCTTTAGCCAGGGCCAAAAAGGGAAATGAAAAGTGCATTGTTCAAAAAGAAACTTTCCTGGTGAAAATTCCTTCTTATACCCATACAGCTTCTTGCTTAAAGCATACTTTTCTGAATTCCCAATATATTTCAAAATCCAGCTATCTTTTAGCTAGCACCAAAAAGGGGAATGAAAAGCATATTGTTCAAAAAGAAACTTTCCTGTTGAAAATTCCTTATACCCATACAGCTTCTTGCTTAAAGCATACTGTTCAAAAGGAACTTTCCTGGTGAAATTTCCTCTCATACCCACATGGCTTCTTGCTTAATTGCTTAATTTTCATTATATTAATTTTCGCTATGTTATACTACTCCAATACCAGCTTCCAAACTTTTTTTAACTCTAATTTAATATTTTTCAACTTTGTGTTTGATACAGAAGATATGGAAAGAACAGACATGCATTGAAATGCATTCCACTCAGAATCTCAACTTTGAACTGTCTGTGATATCATTAGAATATCACTTGGTGCTAAGACATGACCCAAAAAATCACATCCACACACGATAAGATGCATCCTGCATCCATGAGGGCTGGACTCATTCAGATCATAACTCATCAAAACTTATTATTAAAACTTTGTCACATAAATCTGTCATAATCGCCAAGGTCATGTCAGAGTCCAAATTCAAAACAATGTAATCGCTTGGGTAGTCATTGCAATGTATATACATTTCTGTAGTGCACATGCAGATCTGTCTGCATGTTGTTAACATATTGCGCCAGATATCTATGTACATTAAAGCAGATCCCCTGTTAGAGGGCTAGGCTAGTACTGTTGAAGCAAGGTACAGTTATACTATATACATTATGTATTCAGTATACCAAAGGCCTAGAACATCAGTCAGATAATACAAGACGAACTATCTCAACTAGTGATTGTGAAGGGGTTTAATGTCTATTCAGTGGCACGAAATAATGTCAGTAACGACAAAAATAAGTTGATTATGTCCAAATACAGGGACACAGATGCCCACACATACTCGTCATAAGTGTATCGCTTGATCAAATTATCAGTGTCATATATTATGTAGCCACTAAAGATCAATGCCCCCACTCCTCCGATGATCGTAGACGAGAGTTTTCCCAGAGGGAAGAACACCTGCAGATGAAATTTCCAGCCGCATATCAAAATGATCAGAAGCTTGGAATAATACACTTTAAAAAAGAAAAAGCTGCCTCTGTTCCACTAGCCATATATTTGATAAAATAAAAATAAAATAGAAAATGTTTCTTTTTTTAACTATAAAAATGTTTCTTTAAACTGTGTTATGCTTAGCACTACAGATGTCATCTGAAGTGGTTTGTACATCGTTGGTCTGAAGCAAAATGTCTCTTAGTTCAACTAATATTTTGAGGTGCATTATCTCACAAAGCAAATATGATAGTATATTTCTTGGTTACATAAATTTAAATCCCTCACTTATGCTCAAAACAATATTCCAAAGCATACCTGAATTATTATGAAAATTATCAATATCATGAGTGATGCAAAAAGAATCGGACCCAAGAAGCTGAAATCATAGCCTCTTCTGGTTGCCCAAAAAGTGTACAAAGTCAAGGAGACTACAACTGCAGTAGTCAATAAAGCTGCCTCCCAAATAATCTTTCCTGGAAAACAAAAAAGATAATTTAATTATGCAGCATTTGTATCAGCTTACGAGCAAGGGCAACATGTGGAGAAATTGAACAAGCTGATATAAACAAAATAGTACCTTGAGTAAAAGCACAGGACATGCCGACAATCAGGCTCAGGGAAACCGTGAAAAGAGAAAGGAGAAACAGATTTAGAGGGAAACTTTGTCTATAACAGTATAGCGGACAGAGCACTGCAAGAAAAACTCCAGTTATCAGAGGATTTAAAAAGTGATTGCATAAGATAACCGCAGTAACAATAAATTACTTACCTCATAAGAAGCAAAAAAATTGATAAACTTAAAAGAGTTAATGCATACTCGGGTAGCATTAGGAACAGCATCACGTAAAAAAGGGAGAAGAATGTAAAATAATCTTTACAAATTTGAGATTCATGTTAGAAACTCGACAATCAATGGATGTGGTATCTCAATTATGCATGATAGTCTATTTGATCTTTGTGCACATGAGTCTATCTGATCCTTTCCAATTACAACGACACGTCATACAGTAACATTAACGAAAAACTCAAAATGTTATTTAAAGGCTGAACAATTTTCAAATTTCAAACATGAGAATTTTAAGATTATGGGTCGTTATACCATGATGTAAAGATCTCTTAAGAGGAAAAAATCACACAAATCAGGAGAAAACAAAGCAAACTTCCAAATAACATAAAAAACATGCCGGACAGATAATGAATCTTCCTCTTTCAAATACAGTAGTTCCTTTTTTTTCACTAGTAGAATA